>JAUELD010047678.1:0-10452 GCA_031471615.1 Aglantha digitale | reverse complement strand
GTCTTAACTAAGCCACTCTAAACCAGTGCTAAAGTCTTAACTAAGCCACTCTAAACCAGTGCTAATGTCTTAACTAAGCCACTCTAAACCAGTGCTAAAGTCTTAACTAAGCCACTCTAAACCAGTGCTAATGTCTTAACTAAGCCACTCTAAACCAGTGCTAATGTCTTAACTAAGCCACTCTAAACCAGTGCTAATGGCTTAGTTAAGACTTTAATTCCGGAAAATTTGCATATAAATAATAAATTGCGAAGTTTATTTGTCACAAAGTAATTTTTTTTTTCTAAATTAAACTTTTTGATGGGTTTCTATTGCAGCATACCACCGTTTCTTTTGAGGACACGCCTCAAATTTATGTGAAAAATATGATCTCGCCAGTTATTTGAATAATAAGGATCATTTATTTTTGTGTATATTGGAAATTCACGATATTCTTAATGTGCTAATGTGACAAAAAATATCTTGTTTTTCCCTTTTTCCGCTGATTCCATTAAAACAACAAACCATCCCCAATTAACATTAAAAAAGGTTCCTTTATATTTCTTTAGAAAAGTTTATTATACCAATTGATGTTTGATTTAAATTTCGAGTTTTGATTTAATATAAAACATAGTATCTACCTAAAAATTTATAGCCTTAATTTATAGTTCGAAATGGTGTTTAATATGGTCACAGTGTCATCTTGAGGTCATCTTTGCAGCATCTAATATAATGTACGGAGCTCGTTCTTGTTAATGTCTATACAAGAGCGCTTGTTTACCATTTGTTTTTAGTTTTTATCATTCAAAGTTGAATCATTCATTTCTTTTTTTATTCAAAGTTGACAAAAATACATGAAAAATTATTTTATTTATCAAAAATAAACAATATCTACCTCAACATTTATAGCCTATAAGTTCGAAATGGTGTTTAACATGGTCACAGTGTCATCTTGAGAATATATAATGGGATAAAACTTTAAAATATTTTTAAATTGTGCAACCTCAAAAGTAAATATAACGTGTTAATTTTAAAATGGAATTTTATCATAAAATGAGCGAAGCCTGTAAGTATGTTAAAATAAATAAAAAGACTAGTTTTTATAATACTTTAATTATATTAATAGCCAAAATTTGCAATACTTTTGTTTTTATTATTTGTATTAACATGTTTTTAATTTGACCCCGCAGAAAAACAGTTTGTTAAATTTTTTTACAAAAAAAGCTTTCAAGTAACATTAATCAGTGACTTGATCTTAAAATAGCGAAATTTTCATTTTTATTTTTATTTATTTATCTATAAAAAGATTAAAACAATCGCAATCGCGTCATTCAATTTCCTTTTTCCGAATAAAGAAGTAATTTTTAGTAGCTGTAACCATATTCCCTATATAGGTTAGAAAAGTAAACAATTTGATTACGTTTTTTATTTGATAATTAGTTGATAACAAACACAACTCAATAATTGTTTGTTGACGCAAGGATTTTTTTCACATAACGTACTTAATATTAGCTAATTCGTGTAAAATTTAAATAAAATAAGACAACAAACAAAACAAAACAAAACAAGAGACTTAAACCTAGTCAATCCATTTCTATGGTTAGCTTTACACACAATTGATTTACAATATAGCTATATCATTCTGTCTTGCCAATAAACCGATCCGCTAATTCGTAATCTAAGTAAAATACTTGAAATTAATTGCAAAGGTCATTAGGAAAACACAAAACGTCAATTACATATTGTTAAAGTTAATAACTTTTACGACTTACTCAAAATTTTCTGAAAGTTGCCCGAAGTTTTGTAGTACTTGCAGAACAATTTGAATTAAAGGAACGGTGTATTGTCAAACAGAGCACGAAAAATTCTTAATCTGTTAGAAAACGACTGTATGTTAATTCCATTAATAATAACATCCTGGTTAAACTGTCTTGCTTTAATTCTAGCACTTCATTTATTTTGTATTTTCTACATTTGGCAAACGACTTATCCTTACATAAGAGAATAAGTTCTAAGTTTCTTTACCTCAAAGTTTGTTATGTTGTGATCAAAGTATGTATACAAAGCGAAATCAACGTCAAACGAACAACAAACTTCGTAAAATACATTCTCCTTCTGTATAGAAGAGACCTAATTAACGTAAATATTCAAGTTGATGTACCACGTTATGACGTCAGAGCATCACATTAGTGGTCAAAACATAACTGTTATATTTTAAAAGCAAACACTTCTTAATATCAGTTTATATATATCTTCTCTTTGCTAGATATAAAATGGTCGAATATACTTGTAACGCCATTCGAAAAAACAACCGTCGCGGAAGTATTGGAGTTCCAAAATATATTGCATCTTAAAATTCGTCTACCGTAAAACTGTTATATTAGGTTCAAAACATTGTGGCAAAAGATCTTTAGCTAAGCGATATTTTTACAAATCATTTGTAAATGATGGACCTACTGACTACTTCCATTACATGTATAAACATCAAAACTTAATTTTAGACATTGTGAACATGGCTGACGAGAAATATTACTTAAACGAGTTCCGTGAACATACGGAAACTGCTGACTTCATAATTTTAGCTTAAATAAATGACGTGACATCAGCTCATTGCGCATTAGCGTTATACCGACAACTACGAAAAATTAAAGAAGACAAAATGCCTTTAGTTGTTGTTGGTACTAAACTAGACTTGCAGAAACCGAACTCACCCCCGGCAAAACTTCAAGAAAAAGAGAAAATAGTGAGATTAATAGAAAATACTGAGATCATGAGTGAGATTAAGGGGGCGAAGCCTGTACTGAGCTCCTCTAAATGCAACATCGGAGTACACGAAGCATTTGAATAAGGACTTAACGATATCATTAAATCAATACACAATTTGTCAATGTCCGATTACATGTTCTTATGTTCTTTTAACAAAACATCAAATTATTAACACAATAAACTTTATTTTGCAAAAGTGTTGATTTCTTTCGAACGTCCAAGATTTCGAATGTTTAAATTCTCATTTATAACTACTTTAGTACAAACATATTAATTTCGTTGTCAGCTTTTTTTAGAAAGAAATATTAATTGTTTGTGTTCGGTAAAATATCGCTTATTGTTTGTCACGTAAGTTTAGCCCGCCGGACTTCAGCTGCTATAGCTACCACATGTTTATGATTTTTCAATTGATAAAGTTATTTGACGTCAAATATGAGAAAAATTCGAGATTGCATTTAGTCATTAGAGAGATTTTGCTACAACAAGTCGATACTTTTATAAAAAACACATCACGTATTTTAAAAGATATTTACAAGGTGTTTTTGGTATCATATCATGGCGGAGTTAAAGGATAAACAGGAGATGATAAAACTCATCAAATACTACGAAAATGTTATTCACACTGTAGAAGTCGAACGAGACACGGCTATTGAAAAATGTTTAGAGCATAGCGTGGATATCCAATTAGTGACAGAACAAATAAGTTCAGTAGAAGAAAAAATAATCCAAACAGATTTGGTTGCAAAATCAACTTTAAAACAGTTAAAAGTAGTTTCTAAAGAAAAAGATTTACTACTTGCTAAAATAAAATTACTCGAAAAAGAAAAAGGAAAGGCAAATTCTTTAAAGAAAAAAAGTGATAGAAAACCAAGAAGAAGTAGCAGTAAGATTCCAAGGTATATAACTACCCACCAGCTCTACACGCTCAAGCCACGTACTTTACACACCTAGAAACGAGCTTTGTACTCCTAAACATTCATTCACATGTTCATTCACATTGATGTGACTTTCAGCTATACTATATATTTTATAATGTAATGTCTTATCATGTAATGTTACGTCTATTTTTAGATCTAAAGAGCTTTTTCTAACTGAGAGAAGACTTTTAGAAAACTTTGATAAGAACCAGACAACAGCATCAATAGCATCAACTAAAGAAAACCAAAGTGCAACTGGTATTCAAACAGACAGTGCTATCTATTGTCAACAGCGCCAACTTAGTTAATTTAAAATAATTAAATAATTGATGTTTTTGAAACAAAAATATAAACTTTCTTCAAACTTTATTTTTATGAAAAGAAAAAACGTGCTTAGACTGTTTCTACAAACACGTCCATTCAATAAAGGTTTTTGATGTTTTAGGCAACGCTGTTAACTTCACAAACTGGTTTATCAGTATCATAGGGTATATGACTAAACGGCACTCCACTATAGCTCTTTCTATACCTTTCTGAATAAAGCATTCAAATAAAATGAACAAGAAACGTCAGTGTTTTAAAAATAAAACCTGGAAAAGTAAAACAATTACTGCACGAAAAAAATAACGAATGTATTAACGAACTATTATTAATAAACGTGCATTTATATTTTCTGCTTTCACTGATCTTAGTTAGTGTAGTTGGAGTCAAGTGAAAAATGGAACTAAGTAGTTTTAATCTTAAAGCTTCGATACAACCTTGTGGAAAAGAGGTCAAAACTAAACTCTATTTTTTAAATCTATCTTTTAACCAACAAACTAAAGTTGTATAACTACTCTCCGTCTAATGGTTTCAGGTGAAAAATTTTAATAAGTAATATTACCCTTATATTACCCTATTTTTTAGGTTATAGGTAAACGGTTAGACATAAACCAGTTTTCAAAACTAACACAATAAGTATAAATTTTAAACATATAAAGAAATAAGGTATAGGCCTTAGAACTTTGACAAATTAAGAAATATTTGAGTTAGAAACTCGAACTTGTCTAACTCAGTAAAGTTCCCTCTATGATCAATTTAACAGATAAAGGTAAATTGTTGTTGCACAAAGGTCTGTTCGTTTAAAGAAACAAAAGCAGTAAATTTACAAATATAGAAACGTTTTTATGTTTCTGTAAAATCAGTAAAGTAAACCTTATTTCTTCTTTTTAATTCCTGGAGCAGAACTAGCTAACTTAAAAAAAACTTTGTTGTTAAACACAGTCTTTTTCGCATTTTCAAAGAATAAAGAAACCTAGCTTCCAACCTTTACTGTTTGACAGAACAATTCAGAAAAATAGTAAAATGGAGTGCAAAACGGGCGTTTAACTTTAAATAAGTGCGTGAATAGCACTTCAACTGTAGTTACACACAAGGCCAATTGTAATATAGGATTGTATACTTCAGACAATGCAGACATTCAGCTTAGTACTGGTCCTCTCCAGTTCAACACAATATTCAATTCGGTGAAATATGAGAAGCGCTGTCTTCCATATTGTTATTACGTATTCCTTAAGTTGCGAACGTAAAGAGAACAAGACTAAATGTAAGAAGTTTATTTTACGTGTAACATCATCTTTATCAGTAAATGCAAGAAGTTTATTTTACGTGTAACATCTTCTTTATCAGTAAAGACATGTGGCAGAGCAACATTACCCGATATGCACTCGTAAACAATTAAATGGTGTAAATAACATCATCGTGAGAGACAAATAAAGATATAGGAGCTTGAAGATATGTTTCAACATATGAAAAATATATATTGTTAAATTAAAAATATATTCTCTTTTATTTTATTGAAGGCTGTGGTGATATTTTCTGTCAGTTACTATTCTCTGTCTTTTCTATTTACATGACCGAAAAAGAGTATGGGTTTGGGTTAAGTTTCTATGTATATTCCGGTCCTCAAAATAAAAAAGACAGAGAATAGTAACAGACAGAAAAAATCTTTTCTAGGCCCCTTACATAAACTCATTTGTTCTTGATTACAAAAAAAAACATTTTTTACTACAAAAAAAATATTGTAGAACAA
This sequence comes from Aglantha digitale, assembly GCA_031471615.1. Lineage (NCBI taxonomy): Eukaryota > Metazoa > Cnidaria > Hydrozoa > Trachymedusae > Rhopalonematidae > Aglantha > Aglantha digitale. The sequence continues at coordinate 4,719 of JAUELD010047678.1, read as the reverse complement.
GTGCTCTTGGAAAATATGAACATTTGATATCACCTGATATATTTTATCAATAGTGAGAAATTTCACTTATTGAAAAATCGCAGATTTAAAACAACTGGTTGCCAGCAGACATAAACAAGAGAAAGCTTACGTGAAGGATTAAAAAATACAAGAAGCACTATACTTAGTTAAGTTATTAGAAATCCATATTTCATAAATTTACCATAATAATTAAAAAAACAAATATATCAGCCAAGAAGATAATCATTTTATGTCTGTGCTTTATGTAATGACATAGGTATGGATAAATATTTATCATATAGATAGCTACCTATAAAATAGTAAGAAATCACATTTAGATTCGAATTAAGACAATGTTTAATTACTATTAACAATGTCACATAGATGAGGTCGAAATTAGACCTGTTTAAAGAAGAGTTGATATTAAAGATTATTTTTATTATATTTTAGATCATTTGTAACACCATGTCTCACCTTATCAATTCTTAACAAGAAATATTGTAAACAAATGTAAACAGACTTTTTTAAGTTTATGTTTTGTGACTTATTAGACACCATACATTCTTACAATAATGTTTTATGGTTAATGTAAAATTCCTTTAGCTTTGAACATTTAACTCTCCCCTTGTTAATCATCTAATTAGCTTAATAGAGGGCTTGTTGTAATTTAACCAAAGTCAGGTAGACAATAACAGGTCTATGATACCCTTTGATATCCTGGGCCACATGCTGGCTGCACTAACGGATTCAGTGATTCTCAACTCTGCACATGAGTATGATTAAGTCACCATTTTTTTTACTCTTAAATAAATTATATCGAGTTAGATTTTTAGACTGGCGCTGTCGTTACTTTATTGAGGTGATGGATGATTTTGCTCTAACTTGATAATTTATTGAATTAAAAAGCTGCAAAAGGCTTCCGCATGTGAATGTTACTTGCCATGTGAAAATATATAACCAAAAAAAATGTTAAGTATATATTTTGATATTGTATTTAGAAATATCATAGCGTCTATCCTTTAATTAGATTGTGTTTATAAGATACAAGTTTTTTTGTTTTTAAATCAAAAATAATAGTAAAAAAATAATTTTCTTATCCAGTATATTGGATATCGCCTTCCTTTTTTCCTTCGCTTTGGTTTGTTATCTAAAAATGCATATATGATCTTAGTCTGATCTTCTTGGTTTGAGTCTTTTTTTTATACTCTGCACTATAGATATCTTGCAGTCTTCTGACTCTTCGTATTTATATAAAAAATATAATAGATCTTTTCGTGAATTCCTTCGTTTTATAGTATCAGCTAAACATAAACCTAAACATAAATCCTTTTTTCAAATCTTGCATATTTTAAATCAGTTCATCAATAAATGTTGCATTCTCTCATATTATGATGGTTTATATAATAACTTTTGATTTTGCTTGAAGAAGCCTGTTATGCGACTGGAAGTTATTCTATCTATCTGAGGCAATATTATAATTTTTATTATTTAAGATCATGTTCATGTATAATAATCTTTCTTCTCTCCTCTCAAATTTTGCTTTTATCCAGCATTACCCTTTTATGGTTGATTTTCTGTTTTCATTTTGATTATATCAAGTATCATCTAATATAGAAAGATTTCTTCTTCTGTTTTAGATTCTGTTCTGTTACATATATTTGATTGAAAACTTCAACTTTTCGAGTTACACACAAGGAAGAAGTTCTCATTTGGCAAATATCACAGATAAAGTTGTCTCGATAAGTAATAACTAAAAAAGAAAAAAATACAACAATTCACAGTAGAAAACAGCTTTTATAAATAACTTTTTGTATAACAATTTTTTAATAGATTCTTTAAATGTTTTCAGAGATGCTGTATCGAAATTGGAAAGGTTTAAAGAAATAAGTTAATTCCGCAGGTCTGGACCTTGGTCTGAAATGCCAAAACTCTCTAAAAGTCTATACTTAATGAAAAATGTTCCGTTTCTTTAAAAATCAATCTACATTATCGAGAAAATTCAGGTTTTAAGTTTAACAAGGAATTAATTTATTATTGACATCCAAATTAGCGACAAAACAAATAATGATAGGATCAATGAAATGTCTTTTAGTCTCAATTAAAATTTAAAAAAGAATGAAAATAAAAAACTTGAGACAAATTGAAACTTAAGTAAAGAATTCATAGAAATGTATCTGTGCTTTTAACTTCTTCCAATTGTTAGAAGTTTCTCCTACTCAAAAACCACTTCCCTTTGTTTGAAACCTTGGAGTTTCAGAATTAAATTAGTTAGTTACTAAACTAACTAATTTAGATAGTTTTGAGTGTCACAAGTAATTCTAGTACCTTCCGTGGTTCAAATATTAATGTATTTTTTGTCATTATGTTATGAAGGGCCGGTGGTTTTGATGTTTGGTAACTCGAATGGAATTTTTTTTACTTGGTTTACCATAGCAACAGTTTCAGTCCAATATTTCTAATTTACAAATTCCACTGTTCTTTTAGGGTAGTTGAACTAACCACGTTTTAAGGTACAAACTTCTACCGCTACATAATATATGTATTTTACCATTACCTTTAGTGAATAGAAATTTTTTCTGGGAAAATATTTGACACATTAGCTATATCTACTGCTGATACAAAATATCCTGAAATCAAAAATCAATTTTAGGTTACTAAAGTCAAGTTGGGGATTGTTATAACACTTAGGAACTGCATGTAGTAAAAAAATCACTGAAGCTAAAAGTATTCTAAAAAACAAAAAGTTTTAAACGAAAGAACCAAAGAACAGGTGTTTTTAGATTTTATTCAGCTTACCTAACTTAATTACAATTTTTGTAGGTTTTTTAGTTAAAAGTCTCCCTTTGTTTCGTGTGATATGCGGTATATTTTCTTTTAAAAAAAAATATCTTTTAAAACGTTTTTTGAAAGATCTACTACAAGATTAAAAACATCAATATATTGAACTACTTCAAGTAGTTTTTACAGTTTACAGTGTTTGTAAAACATTTTTTCATTATGTGAAGAATAAAAGTGAAAACATTAGCAAACTTGCAATAGTATATATGTATAAAGTATCGATAGATAGCAATGAAAATAAATATAAATGATTTTAAATGCTTAAATAGCAACTAAGTTATTATATCACCATCATATGATATTATACTATCATACGCATATATGAGTTTTGTAACATTTTTCTTCTCCAAATAAACATGGACAGTTGATTGGGCTTTTCCGATCAAGCTAACATTATTACCACCAACAAGTTAGCACAAACAAACTTATTACCACCGACTTCAGTATATTGTGGTTAAACGTTGAAGTTGGAACAACCTACGCAATTTTTTTTATTATATGATTGGTTATATAAAACTATAATATGCATCGTATAGACACGTTTTTCTTTGGTAGATTCGTTCATCGATCCACTCGCTAAATCTTTAATCTTTAATAGGATTATAAATCAAAATATTAAAAAAGAAGATGAAGTTATGTTTTAATTCTTAATCAATAATTTAAGACTCTTTTTTTAAACTCACTTGTAATCTATATAGAAGGGTGTAGCTACAAGAACTAAAAGTGGCTTTCATGTCAAAATATGGCGTCTGCGATACAAAATAATAGATGTAAACAATCTTTTTAACATAATAAAATAAATTTAAAAAATACTGTAATGACGATTGCTTATATGTCTTGTTTTTCTTATTTCAAAAAACACCGTATTTAGATTTAATGGAAAATCACAAACACAAAGTTGTTATACGCACAAACTTATTTTATTAATGCTGAATGGAACATTTTGTACTATATTACTAATTATATTATGATAAAAATTGCAATTTTCGTATCATGTTATACATTGAACGACTTTATATTGTTTGGATTTGATTATATTATAGTATATAACATGGAATACAATACATTGCAGTGTTGATTTTATGATCTAGCGATCTAGCGTTAATCAAGCGAGTTAATTTAGTTAATCAAGTGAAACTAGCTAGTCAAAGTAGTTCACTAATCAATAGCTTTGAAAATTTACAGTATAGCAAAAGCTTCATTATAGAATTCTAATATGTTATAAAACCGGTGAGACGACAATAAATGCAAAAATTAAGTTCTAAACTAAATTAATACTACACTCAGAAATAATCCCAATTACGAACTCGTATTTAAAGTAATTAGTACACATTATCCAATGTTAAAGTGTCACGTGAATAAAATTATCTGTATGTAAGTTCGTTAAACAAAGCCTATCTAAAGATTATAGAATATATTATTCGTAGCTGGAAGCATCCGATTTAATAGCATTTTTTCGGCAAGACCTTAAATGTTTAGGTTTTGCAAAAATAAATAAGGATTAAATTAAAATGAAGAAGATATTTGTTATGGTATTTACCAAATGGTATTTATAATCTCGACAAAGTATAGTTTATCTAGGTTAGGAACTTAAGAACACGTTGCTTTAACTTCAAATTATGACGTCCCTTAGACGCTAAGTTATAGTTTTATGATTTCGCTGAAAAGTAAAAGATGATGTGTTTGAAAAGTTTAAAATTTTTCAACTGAAGATTTAATGGGCATTTTTTCTTAATGATATCTATTTGAAAAATCTATGATATATCTTGGTTACATTGAAATATATTAAATTAATTGATCTAACAAGTAGTTTATAATTATGGAAAAGAAAGATTGACATGGATTGTAAAACACTTACGTTTTTAATTTTTTCTTAAAATG
>JAUELD010047667.1:0-10453 GCA_031471615.1 Aglantha digitale | reverse complement strand
GCTAATAGAAAACTTTTAGATTGTCATCATGGGAAAGATCGTAACACTTGCGCAAAGATAAAGCTTAAAGAAAAGTCTGCTCAAGAAAAGGTTCGTAAATTTCATCAAAATTATTTTTTTGTTGTTTATTGGTGTTACCAACAACGCGTTACTTGTTAACTTACCAAATAGCAAGTAATATAACAATTTTATATGTATGAAGTTACACTATCGTATTTTGTTGTGTACGACCTTTGACTTTTAATCAAAGAAAATTATTTTTTAGAGTGCTGATTATAACTACCGTAAACAAAATACAAGATGCGAAAGAATTTAACTGTCCAGCTTCAGTTAAGATTAAAGAAGTTATCGTATTTCCAGAACATAAGGTAAAAAATACGCAAGTTGATATAGCTCTTTAATTACGTGAACGATAATGAACCATATATATACGATTTTCGTTTCCAATAATTTAGTGAATTGAGATATTTTAACATCATTTTTATTATAGAAAATATGCATTGTTTCGTTGTGTCTGGCTTATAAATTTTTATTATCTTTTCTATTATATTATGTAAAAAATTACTTTTAAAACATCTTGTTGAGTTTAAATAAGATCTTTTGACATTTCGTCTGACAGTTTTTGTAATGAAAAATGCTTCCTTCCTTTTTTTAGCTAAATGAAAATAAAAAGAGGAAGAAAGATGAAGCTTCCAAATTGATCAGAATCCAAATTAAAGACAAAAATGTAAATTTGAAATTTGAGCGAAAGTTTTTAGTAGTGCTTCCAAATGTAAAAGATCATAAATTTCATTTCGTGGAAGAGATAAATTTTGTTACTTGATTTAAGTCTTGATTTTTGTGGATTATTGAGATTCACCAGGAATCTAGTTTATGTTTAACTTTCAAATTAAAGTCAAGGCTTTTGTCTTGGCTTATGGCTTACATGGCTTTTTCTATCATTCCAGTTATGTTGTTTACCTTGGTCCGGATCATTAGTTTTATTCTTGTTAATAATTCTGTTCTAACTTCTTTAGGGCGCTGGTATTTCTTAATCTATTGATGCCGTACTTTCGAAAAAGATATCAAGTTTCGTAAGCGAAGGAGTATTAACTGTCAAAGAAATGAAACGCTATCTCAAAATAGTTGTTAAAAATGAAATATTTCGAGGTAGATCTAATAGAAGATTTTGGCCTGAGACTAAAACAATTCAAAATCACATTGACGCTTCAAAATGTAAGTTAAGACGATCGATGATTGATTAAGAAAATCTTCTGGACAAAATCAAAGATTGGAAAATTGAAAATGATCAACCTAGTATTTACTTTCGGCCAAAATGTACAAAAAATCAAGAAGAGCAAGAAACAAATAATGCAACAGAAGAAGTTAAACCTTTTTTGTTCGTATATCAAGAGGAGTGGCAAAAACGCCTTCTTTCGCGGTATCGTAATGAAATTGCATTTATTGACGCTACGTATAGAACAACATATTTAACTACAATGTATAGAACTTTTTAGTTGTGAAAACTAATGTCAATTATCAAGTCGTCTCTACATTTGTGTTAGAGCGAGAAAACGCATTATCAATTATCAAAGACTGGAATCCCGCTTTTCAGCCTAAATATTTTATGACTGATTATTGCAATTAAGAAATCAACGCCATCAAAACTGTGTTTGGTGAGTAGGGTATTAACGCATGTTATGATACAACATTAGTAATACTAGGTAATCGTTTTATGCGTGTAAACTTTTCTTGTTTACTTAATAAGCGAATGATCAATTGTTATAATTTACTTTCTATGTTATCTAATTTAATGCATTGATGCTAATATAAAGTTATGCTTCAGTTATGCTTTGGATATGCATCCTTCTTTTCAGTACAATGTCTTAAGTTCGCATGTCAGTCTAATGAGAGGTTACTTCTTTGTTATCTACAGGATCAACCGTATTTCTGTGTGATTTCCAAAGAGAACAAGCATGGGAAAGATGGTTCAATACGAAATCTAATGAATGTGTAGATATCAAACAACAAGTTCTAGGACGTTTACGCTCTATTGCTAGATCAACTACGATCGATGAAATGGAAAACAACTTTGTCTTGATGAATAAAAGTGAATGGTGGAACGACGCTTCCAAAGTCAAGCTTAAAGAATACCTTAATAAATATTGGTTTAAAATTAAGGAGGTAAGCACGTTATGTAACCAAATTTTTAATTGAGAGTACAACATTAACCCTAGTAGCAATGACTTTTTTGGTCTTCTTATCCATGGAGATAAAGGACCTTTAATTTTGAGGCCATTTATATATAAAAAATATATTTTTGAAGGGAGCTATGATTTATGAAAAAAAAACTCGGGTTTTTTGGGTTTGAATTTGATGATTTTTGGATTGAAACCTGTGCATTCAAATTCTGTGTAAATTCTTTAATATAAATTTTATCCATGAATTTTGGTTTCTTTGATATTGTATCAGTGGGATTTTTAACTATTATTTTTTACTTTACTGGTGTTTTTTCTATAATTAATTGAGAGGTTAATGTTGATATTGAAATATTTTTTAAACCATTATTTGGGGTCTGTTCCTTGTTTTCTATAGCTTTAGTTAAGGGGAATTTGTTATTTAATAGAGTATGGGTATTTTATCTCCACCAAACCTGATCCACAGCAATCACAATCAAGTCTGGTGATGCACCTATATATGGGTTTTCTTTCAGTACTACAAGACCAGAGTCTCGAGTTTTTAAATTTTTATGCATTTTTTTATTTATAAAATTGTATTTACGTTTAGCATGAGCTTCTAAAGAAACTCCATGTTTTAATGCATGTGTGACTGGGTTTTCTTTATAGTCCATCAGGGTAGAAACTAAAGCTTCGGTAGAGATGTTTTTAACGTTCTTATTAGACTAATTTGTTTCAAGTGTTTTGGCTTTGGTAAATACACGATAAAAATTTGAAGCAGTAATACGCCCCTTTCTAGCGTTATTTCAGTAACTTGTGCAAGTTGTTCGTTGCTATATTTAAAGATATATCTAAATAAATTAACGTTTTGATAGACATTCAAATTGTTTTTTCATTCAATGTCATCTTTTATTTTCATTCAATGTCATCTTTCCTAATAGTTCTTCCCTGTTGTTACTTTTTTTCTTTAATTTTCTTTGATGACTAAGGTCAGATGGGGAAAATAATTTAAACTTTTGCTTTAGTTTTAATGATTTTTTGTTTTGCGTCTTTATCTTGCATGTAGTGTGGTTTATCAAAATACATTGCATTTATTGGTTCAGCTTTTGTACGTTCGTACTTGTCTTACTTGAATTTGTCACACCAGATTTCACTGCATATTCAATACGAAAAAACATTGCAGTAATATGACTCCACATCCCGCTAAGTCCTGCAGTGCATGAGCAATATGCACCATTCACCTAGCCAGCCATGTTTTAAAGTCAGCGGGTCGTCGAATATCGTGTTTCCGAACTTAAATTTACTACGATATTCGTCTAGAACTTCTCTCTCTCTTTCTGCTCAGGTTCTGGATCTATCTCAATGTTATCGCACCAAGCAGCATAAGCTTTAAAATAAAAAAATATATTCAACTTTAAATTAAATACTATTATGAAAGATTTTTACTACAAAGTTTACAGTGCTTAAGGGGTGCTTAGTTGAGATTAAGAGGTTATAAATGTAAATAACTAGGAGGATGAAGTATTTGAATACTGTGTTTTTAGATTGTCTTTATTTACTAGGTCCATGAAAAGCTCGATCATTCTATACTTTGGAAAATTATACTCTGTAAAGCTGTTTAAGCTGTTTTTCTACTTTTACAAAGAACGTAAAACCAACCTGGCAGTAAGTTCATCAAAGGTTCCACCTGTGATTTTGTTCCTTATGTGAAGATATGCCTTTAGCGTGTTGGTACTCCATAGTTTAAATGTCTCTAGTGACATATCATCTAGATAAATATCAGCACTCATATTGTATGGGTTTATAAGCATACTTTATAAAAAATATTCATCAACATGAAAAGCGTATATGTTACTTGCAAAAGATATGGTTTGTTTTGATTATTTCGCACCTTCATTCCTATGTAAATTACCGCTAAGGGGAAAGAATTATCTTCAAAGGAAATAAGACTGGGAACGAAGATGATTATTTATTTGTTTGTTTACTTTTTTTCAGTCCGCCATTACTGTTTTTAACTGGAAATCGTAGTAATCACTTTAAAAACTAAAGTCAGATTTATAAATCCCATACAGGGGTACAGGTATAAATAATAACTTTAGCATGGATGGGAATGATATGGTAGGTTGATGTGAAGTTGCTAAAGAAATGTAAAGATATGTAAAGATATTTTTTTCACCATAACATGAAGCATCATTTTTCAAAATTATGAATATATACTTGCAAGAAATAGGCTGGAAACATAATAGACTATAAAAACTGATCTTGAAAGTGCTTCGACTAAACTTTTTGAATTGCTTTCTACAAACCAAATGAAAGGGAATCCAGATAAATGTCACTTAATTACTAATAAAGTGGATTCTAGTCATCATATAAACATTGGTGGTATATCAATTTTTAACAGTGAAAATGGAAAATTACTATTTTTGATAATAGGCTAAATTTTAATCTTCAAATTGACAATCTCAACTTTAAAGCAAGTAAAAAGGTTCATGCACTTTCCCATATAACCTACTTTACGCTTTTTCAACAGTCAATTCAACTATTGTCCGTTAATCTGAAAGCAAATAGAATTATCAGACTTCATGAAAGGTGTTAACGATTTTTCACAGGCACTCCATTGAAAGATTAAGATAAAGATAAATATGAAAGATAAATGATTTCGTAGTAAACAAGGCCATCTTTTTTTAAATAAAATTATTCATAGGTGTTGGACATTAAAAACAATATGGCCATGCTTACTATTAAATGATATCATAACATTGTCTTCATATTTTGATCATGTTTTATCGACTTTTTCCAGTATATATGATAAAAATAAATAACTGAGTAAAAAAACATGCTACAAATTTCGTTTTTATGACTGTGCTATTCAAAGGACTTTTTTTACATCTAAATACTGACAATTTTCAGAACGTATAGCTAATTGGAAAGGACACCCATGTTTCAACACTCTACAAAAAAATAAATGTACTATAGAGTAGGAGCTAGAGTGTTAGATAAATTTCAAAACCACTCAAACTTTAACAAAGCTATACTGTACATACTTGTGTACTAAAAACCATCGGATTTTTTTAATATGCTGTTTTCTGGAAAAATCTACTATTTTGGAAGCAGGGCAAGTTTTAATGGTAATGATGCTATTCATAATGAAAATTATGTGATAAAGTACCATTATTTTACCATCTTGTCAATGGAAAATCCTAATAGCAGCTTTTACTAAGAACAACGTGTTTAGTGAGTTTTTCTGTTTTTACTTAACAGAAATTTCAATGCTAATTTCAGTCTCTGCTTTCGAATAAACTCTTACTCCGTACTTTTGAGATTTCAGTACAGGCACACAAGTTGTTAGATGCAGATAGAAAAAAAATCATTTTTGACACTACTGTTAGTGTTAAAAGTAATCAAGCAGAATCCCATGACTGCCAATATTTAACTAGCTGCTGATACAGGTTTGTCGGACGCACAAAATAAAATAAAGCTGTCGTTTCTTTGTGTAGAGTATAGTCACAGATAAAGAATAAGACTTACTGTTAAACTTACGGTTTATATTTTGATGTATTCTTTTCAGCTTGTCTTGCGGAGCAGTTTGTTTAAGTTCACAAATGCTAAGATCCAAGTACTCTGTCTTAACTAGCTGGTGTTAATGACTAAGCTAGATCCATAACATATTAATGTTCCATGAAAAATTTTCTTCTTCTTCTTATAAGATTCACACACGACACACACACACAGTTTAGAATTAAACCCTATTCACTTGTGCTTTAGGTTATTTTTAGCTGTTTAATGTTCTTAATTTTCTAGAAAGACAGTTTGGACATTAAGGTCTTAAAATTAAAAGGGAATAAACATTAAAATATTAAAGATGTAGATAGCAAAAACAGTTGACAGAAATTTAACATTTGCCACAAACCGTTGATTATTTTGTGTATTTTTTATTGTTAATCTTCAAACTTCAAACTTGTATATAGGTACATAGAAAACTTAATTAAATGTTCAAAATTGACAGAAAAACATAGTTCCTTCATGATTTATTTGACCATTGATTTCAATTAGTGGAATAAATCTGTAGCTAAAAAAATTATTACCTTATATATTCCACGTATGTTAACGCTTTGTTATTGTTGTACTTTAATTGAGTAAAAATGTTCTTGATATCTTCGTGCTTAAAACGTATTACTACTTACGTTATGTGAAGTTAGGAGTGTAGAATAAACCTATAATTTTTCTATGCTAGAGCTATAAATATGCCATAATATTTTGAAGCTAAAACGAGTTTCTGAATGGTAACTGTAAACACTGTAACTATCCAGAACGTGTCAGAATAATCCACAATGTGCTAAATTGACCCAGAGCATTCTAGAATGAGCCTGAATGTGCTAGAATGAGCCCGAATGTGCTAGAATGAACCTCAATGTGCTAGAATGAGCCTGAAGGTGCTAGAATGACCGAGAACATGCTAGAATGAGCCTGAATGTGCTAGAATGAGCCCGAATGTGCTAGAATGAGACTGAATAAGCTAGAATGAGCCTCAATATGCTAGAATATCCCAGAACTAGTTAAAATTGGTAATATCAATTTACACTTTACAGACTAGATTCATATATCTAAAGTTTTATTCATAAAGAAAAATGAAGTAAAGTGAACATCCTTTTTCATAACTACTGTTAAGTCATAAAATGATACTACTTGTTTTGTTTTTTTGTATATTGCTATATTTCTATAAAATAGCTATTATCGAATTGGTTTAGTGCAAAGTTTTATCTAATTCCTTTTTTTATTATTTTCTATTTCTTTTTGGTAAAATAAAACTTTATGCTATTATCAAGAAAAACTAAGCATGCACATTTGTAGATCATTCTGTCTTCTTCTGGCTTGTTCTGAATAATTCTGACACGTTTGTTCTGCGTAATTCCAGTGTTTACAATTTTTCTTTTTTTTTATTTTTTTTATGGATTTTTGTTAGATCGTAAACAGACATTTATTTCACATTTGTTTGATAGCATTGCTTTAAAATCGTGATCAAATTTTTCAAAAAAAAGACGTATCACATAGGTCTGTACCAAAAAAATTATTGACATGATTTTAGTTCAGTATTGTAACATTTTAGTATAAATAACATTGATTTTTAGTATTTTTTAGGGTCTGGTATGTTTACATAGAAAAATTCACATAAAATAATCCAAAAAATTTAGTCCAAAAGTACCAAATAGTCTTTAATTTACACGATTTTAGTTAAGTATTTTATCATTTTAGTATATGTTACATTTATCTTTAGCATTTTTTAGGGTCTGATATGTTAACATTGAACTACTCATACGTAAATTACCAGAAGGTTTTGTTTAGAGAATCTGTGGAACATGTAGATAGGTAAGACCATTATTTTCCTAAGCAATTCAATGTTAATATGTTTTTTGGTATTGTAATAACTTTAGATTTGGAAATTTAATTTTCGCTTTACATACCATTTTTTTGTTAAAAAAAATTTGGGAAAGAATAATTTTAGTTTAGCAGTGATGAAAATGGTTAGTTATTGGGAAGATTTATTTCGAATCTGTTTTTAAATCTGTTTACGCAAATGCTTAATTAATATCAAGTGATGATCATAGCTCCGAAAAAGTAGTCGTCGAAAAGGACTAAGTTCCACCCAATTGCATAGGTTTTTCGCACATTCTGTAAAAATTCTCTTAAATTAGATTCGCACAGGACAAACTGTTTTATCTCATGCTTGCTATCAGTAACTTTATTTAATCTTGACCGTTCTATTTTAATTTTTCGCTATAGAACTTTTTTTAAAAAAGGTGTTTATTACCCACCGATGTTTAAGTTTTTTATTATAATAAAGCCATTGAATTGATATAATCCTCATGTTTTTGTTAAAACCTTCTATTAAACAACATTAGAGAGATATATTAACACTGTGGGCAAATATCTTGTTGACAATTGTAGCTGCATGAGTATTTGTTTAACAGAAACGGTACCGTTACGTAACCATCACACACTTGACTTCTTCTTTAGACAACAGCAAAACCAATCACTATATGGAAAGAGAAAATCAGTTAACTGCAAAGCCGAAAACATCAATTTTTCAACATATAACTATGGTTACGATAAAAATGTCTTTAAGGTCCATCCTTACTTATTAGTTGTAACTACAGGCAACTTTACACAAAGAAATATTACATTGAGCCTTAGTATGCAATTGTAGTAACAATGCAAAAATTCTTTTTAAAAAAATTTAAACTACTAATAAACCATTTATACTAAAACAAAGCCCTAAAAATTTCGTTATTTTAACACATATGAAAACAATGTTTCAAATGAATTAGGGTTACTCCTAAATTAATGTGGGAAAAAAAACTAACACTCACAGACAAGCTATATAGACCTTCATTTAAAAGTAAATTTCGAACCACGCGGGAAACTATCCACTGAGTTACCGGTGTTAAACCGTCATTTTAAGTATCTCACAACATCTTCCACATCATAAATAACATAGATTAACATCATTTATATCAAGTTGCAGCCAACACATTTTTTAACATTTTAAAAAACACGTAAGCTTAGGTTCTTCTAAAAAACAATTCTGATGTTTCATTGAATTGTGAATAAATTTATTATGAGGGCTTATAGATAAAGGTCTTACAGCTCCGTAGTGTTTTGTATTTCTTTCTAGCTACCCACCCTATATAAACTGTTTGCTTCTTTAAGGTTTACTTTTTATCGCCATATAAAAAATAAAAGACCCACGCATACTTTCTTGAGTTAGGCTCCATAAAGTGTTAACAACTTTTTGGACATTTATGTGAGGTGTTTCAAACCACTAATAATGGTTTTATCAACGCTGACGCTATCAAAAATAAGAATTTGTCTAGAAACAGGGTAGCATGTTGGATTTTATCTTCTCACTATTTACTATATTATTCGTCAAAAGACATAAATCCCAAAGACGGGAGTTTTTAAACTTCTAATAGAAAAGATATCTCTCCTTTTTTTAAACCTTCATCCTTAAAAAAAGCAAATTAAATGTTTTATCATAAATGCATTAATTTCTGAAGATAAACGAGAATCAAGGAAAATATACGATATTTTAATATATAGGAATTTATTATAATGTTTAACGCAACAAGAAAATTTTAAATCATGATTTCCAATTAGATTTTCCAAATGTTAGAACAACAGAAAAAAGAAAGAATTTACGTTAGTGAGAATAAAGACGTTTTGATAGATAAAAATGTAAATAAGATAGATAAAAATAGGATAGGATGACCCAAGATTTAAGTTCTCTATTTATTTTTAACTTATTTATCGATTTATATAATATATGTTTTTTTGAAAAGAAAAACTTTTTGTTCTTTTTCAAATTCCTAAAAATGTCTTTTATGTGCAAGGTTATGCAACCATGTTTCAACAACGCAGCACTACAGAAGAATAAAGAGTAATTTTAAGGGGTAAAAGAATTTAAGTGAGTTTAGAGTAACAGCGAATGCTAAAGCAAATTTCATTGTGTTTAGATGGATAACACATACAAATTTGGTTTTATATATCCAGGTTTGAAGTGTCCACGATTAGCGATAACAATGCTCATAAAGAGAGAGTACTTAATTGTAAAATATTAAATCTAATAAACGGGGATATAATAAAACTATAATGCAAACGGTATTGCAAACCTACGTAGTATATATAATGTATATACTATGTATATGTATATATACTATTTACAGTGACTTCAACAACAGCTAGCATCAACAACAACAAATATAACATGTGACAGAACAATAAATTAAGAAATATAGGTTAAATTCGCAACTGTGTTGTGAACTGAAATCCTTTTTTTATTAAATAACTTTTACTTCTACTCTTTAAATTATTAACCCCTATAACCAAACACTTTTTGTTTCACTGTTAAATTTTCCAACGTATAAAATATTCATGGTGGAATAGTTTCATGGCACAACTAGTTTCGTACATATATAGCTAATTAATAAGCGTGGTCGTAACACTTACTAGGTTGTAACATGTTTTAGTATCGTTGGACAACTGTTGTCTCCATACACTTAAAAAGTGGTTTAGTACAATTAGTGGTCGTGAGGAACTCCAGTGCTCTTCTTGGCAAGATTATCAAGTATAAACAGGGAATTTGAGTATTATGCAAGTTTTTTCAAAAACAAGTAAATAAAACATTAAAATACTAATGCAAATGTTGGTAACGATTAAAAAAACAAGCTCAGACGACTTAGAGTTCAATTACATCATATTTATGGTGCGAGAATAGTCAAAATCTGCATTCTCAACAGCAA
>JAUELD010047634.1:0-10457 GCA_031471615.1 Aglantha digitale | reverse complement strand
TATTTATATCTAAATATCTAAAAGTAATATACTACTGTAAAGAAAATCAGCATATCATTTTGTTTCAATGCTGGTGTACTACTAAAAATCATAAATGTTATTTTACATTTTAGTTTTATATTGGTTTTGTTTTGTTATGACAGCGCACCGACTTTAAAAAAAAATGCATCAAAATTGTTCATGTGATCAAAATAAAACAAATCCGAAGTTCACTTACGGGATTTCCAGACCATGGAGTTTCTATAGACTATGCTATTATTAAGCCACAAATCTGAAATTTTGAAAGTTTAATCACATTAACAGAAAACCCTACTCAATCCTCTGCTATTATTTATGGTTCTATTATTTAGCATTTACGTCATCTTATGAACAGGTAGAAAGAAAAGGAAGAAAGGTTTTTGGAAGATTTATAATGAATAAAACATTGCAAGTAAATTATGTATATATACGTAAAATCGGCGTCAATTTCCTGAGGTAAGAATCTGACTTTTCATAAAATGAAAAAAAAAAAAAAGCTTTTATTTTTAATGACATAACATCTTTAAGTAAGTTGCCTTTGTGATAATTTAGAACGCAAAAAAGAAATAGGTTATTTCATTTGTTTAAAACGTTAATGTCATAAAAAAAGTAAAAAATATAATTTCACCTGGCGTTCGACGGCGGGCCACCGGCTTATTGATGTTGTTGTTTATGTCTATATATGTGCTTGGTATGGCTATATAATTGCTTGCTATGATTATGACTATATATGGGCTTGTTATGTGCTTATTGTAAAAAAAAAATATCTTGAAAAAAAAAATTGTCTTTTTGATAGCTCCAGTCTGTCTCAGTGACTGAATGTCATGCCGTCTAGAAACTTTCATAATTTTTTTTAGCTAGTCATGGAGAAGCTTTCTTAATGAAGAACCATTTCTAAATCACTCTCACGTGTTTTATTACAATGTGTTCCATTTTGTTCTGTAAAATCATTACTCGCTAATTTAAGATATTTTTAAAATTGTTAGTTTTTGCTTCTAACCAAAAATACTTTTGGAAACCAATATAATCTCATTTCAACACTCACTATATTTTACATTAGATTTGGTGAGAACATGATTGAATAGAATAGAATTTTAGGCAGTAATATTGGGTTTCTGTTTAATTTCTCTCTGTCTAAGAATATTTACCGGAGAAATTAAGGACATATGTTTTCAACCATTTCATATAAATTAGTAAAGTTTTCTGTTTTGGTATATTATACTATTTTACGTTTTAATATAATCAATTTTATAGAGTATTGCATTAGCACAGGCGAACAAGTTAAATAGCTACATGTTTAGTGACTGGTTTCGTAGTATGATAGATTTTGATAATATAGTTTTCTCGAGAAAATCAAACAGTTGAAAACATCAAATAAAAACTTTCCCTTTCATTTATTTTATTAATCAATCATGTTAATTAATTAAATAGTTGAAAACATTGTCAGATCATGGTCTGATTGGCAATTAAGAAAAGCTAAGTAGCTAGCTGATACCAAATATAAAAAGGTAGGTTATAAAGTTATTGAATGCATCCCCTCCAAACTGAAGTGTACGCTTGTTAAGTTTGTTTTAACTCACTGAAAATAATTTTAGAACTTACTTTGATAATGACTGATGGAAAGTTCAGTAAAATTAACGTTAACATATTTACTTCTGGTTACGTTATAACCAAATTGTATTGAGTGAGCCATGGATGCTTAAACTCACATTTATTGATTTAATTAATCGGTAAAAATTAGCTACCTAATATTTTTATTGTTATTATACCTTATTTTATTATAATTTAGACAGGAAAAATCAACTACTTTCAACAAATTATTTTAACAGCAGGTGGATTAGTACGATGTTCGGCAATGTGTTTATTTATGGTAATAATAAAAATACATCAATTTGCAAAAAGAAATTGCGTAATTCAATGAAATATATATATATGTTATTTTATAAATGAGTCAGCAGAATAATCAAGAATGTCTAGTAATGAAAATGTACTAAAAAATGAAAAGATATATTTTTTCTAGAAAGTTGTTTTATTATCTACAATACTGTTAATATTTTTCTTATTATTTTACTACCTGTGCTATAAAGACAGAGAATACTTTCTTTTCATTTACTTTATATGCATAATACTAACAAAGATATATTGTTTAGTCATTCCAAAAAACTACTATCTTATAATTCTACTATATAATTTTCTATGAAAGTTCACAAAAAAATACAGAAAACTTTCATTGCATGTCAAACGAAGAATTTATTTCTTACGATTCATTTGGAATGTTTTCGCATATATTCTCAGCTAATGCTGTTTGTAAAAAGGTTGGCTTTTTAAATCGTTCTTTTTTTCGTTTGAAAAAAAGCTATGCAACATTTAAAAGGTCTAAAAACTTTTCCATTTCGATTCGATAGAAAAAGACACCCCATCCTAATTCCAAAATGACGGGCCATTAAAATAATACGATTCGTTGTCGAAGCTATGCAAAATGCAAAACGCAATGGGCAGAATTGGAAATATTGCAGAGATTTCTTTAGGACAACCAGTTCTTACTCTATCTGAAGTCTCTTCGCAAATGCAGGTATGATCAATATTGTTAGGTATACCTTTCCATCCATCGTTGATTTCATGCTTGACCCCAATAGTAGCATTCCCGCTTGTGTTATATTGGAAGCAATAAGTACCCTTGAAATAAAAAGAATTTAATCAGGTCTAGTTTAAGATGCCAGAATTGGCTAAATCTTTTCGTTCGATCAGAATAAAAATATCATATAATGTTTTATTGATAAACCAATTAAAGCAAGAAACTTACATATTTTAGACAAAACTTCCTCAAAATATTTCCGCTTGTGAAAAATTTATTACCTATTAACAATAAAATTAAATTTGATTTGTTAACTCCCGGATTTCATTTAAAATTGTCGAAAGTTCTTAAAACATATTCGTAATAATTATTACATATGTAGTCAATATGCTCTGTTTTAAAGAAATTAAATGAATAAATAGAATCATAAAGACTATCATAAAGCGATTTTATTCCTTCTATCTATATGTACTATAAACAATTCAGATTGTGACAATCGATTGTCATTCCAAAAAATTTTAGCGTACTTAGTTATACCAAAATAATAAATATCGATTAAGTTTCCTATCAATGAATGCTGCTCAAAAAAAACCATTTAAAATAAATCAAGGAATGTTATTTCGTTATTCTCTAAAAATATTATTTTTGTTGTTAATTTTGAAGGAAAACTAACACTTTTACACTCTTGTTAAGAACTAAATATGAAAGTGAAATAAATGGTACACAAAAATACAAAATAAATAGATTGTCACTGGACAAGACACACTGGCGTAACTGAACAGATTTTACATAAATATGATGACCAGGAAACACCACATGGTAATCAGTATGCCCCATTTTTACTAGATGAATATACCAACTATGTGTACTTGTTTAACTAATCATGCATGAAATATCTACCATTTTAAGAAACTTGAATTTGGAAAAAGATACCAGGTTGAAAAACATTTTTTCTTAATTCAATAATTTCAGAATGAGTTAGTTTAGAATTTTTTCCCATAAAAGCCGCAATATTATTTTCTAAAATTGTTGGTCCTATGTTTTCAGTACTTCTTGAATTTGCACACGACATAACTTTACACCACTAGCTTTTGAATTAATATTAGCTACCGATGTGCAAAATAAACTCTTGTTTATTATAAAAAGACAGTTTTGAATTATGCAGCAGTTACTAAATGAATAATTGAACAATAACAAGTTCCAAAAATAAAATTACGCAGTTAGTAAACAAGATTTATTAATGACTTAGACTTTGGGTAATCTATACTACCTTTTAAAGTTATATTTAAAGTGAAACATACCTTACGGTCAGCATTGGAGATGTATACTTTAGACATGAGAGTGCTTAATATAACTCTTTTTGTAGGTTATTCTGTGGCTACACCTTTTCACCAATCTATATCTAGCAAACGCTTCTTGACTAAACTGAAGACATGATAACAGCATGTTTATTAAACATTGTGTGGGACTGGAGAGGATCAGTGCTAAGCTAAATGCCCTAAGTATACAATAAGACATATAAGGAGAATAAACATGTTGGTATAGCTTTCTGTGCATTTGTGTGAGTATGTTAAAGATTCAATATAAACTAAAGATGCAATATAAACTTTAGTTATGACACACATTGTAAGAAAAATATACTGTAAAAGAGTGAACACTGCAGTACATTGACCTGATTGGTGTATAAAACAACTAAACTTGCCAGGTTTTCCCTCTTTACCAAGGTTCTGCGAGAAAACACAGCGCGTTTCTAAAGTCCAATCGCGTTAAGATAAAACAGTTCCGACGAGTTTATTTTCATAGTTGAATAATCTATAAGAAACAAGCCGTTTTGGGTGTCACGGATATTGATCTAAATCCTTAAATAACGTTTACAAAAAAATCTGTCATTCAAACGACTGTACTTCTAAAAGCCATGTAATTCTATTAACCTTATTTACACTGGGCTTTTTAGGATTTTTTACCTATGGGCGGATTCCGCCCCCCCCTCTTTAAATCCTATAAAACACCACCTTTTAAGACAATTTGGTTACTTGGTTATTTGGTTACTTTAACTTATAAGGGACCTATGAAAATAGCCTATATTACTCGTGTAGTTTGAACAAAATTTACCCTTCTAGAAAGGTGGGGTATCAACTGTAATTGTTAATAATTAATTGTAATTACTTTTTTATCATTTTTAATGTAATTAATTAAGTACTTTTCTATTTTTTTGACAACATTATGTAGTTCCTTTTTTTTTTTTTTAGTCTGTTAAAAAACCTAATCTTCAAACGGTCAATAACTCGTTTATTTTCTATATCAGCACATTTGTCAATAGCTACATCTTATGATATACTTAATAATCCTAGAGGCTCAACTTCTTTAACCACACTCTGCACCCTTTCTTAAAAGATGTGTTCTCTGAACTCCCTTAAAAAATCCTATCTCTCCCCCTGTCTTAATCTGCTGTTTCTTCGTATATTAAGGATGTCTGTTGGCTGCTGTTTAGAAAAATATATCTTATATCATTGGTATATCAATGGTGATTTCATTGGTATATCAATCGTGATTTCATTGGTGTTTCATTTGCGTTTTCAAAAACCCTGTAAACGTAAAATCTATATTCAAATCTGTATTCCAAGTCTAGAAGAAATTTTAGAAGAAGTCAACGAAGTTTCACATGATATCAACGCAATGTCGCAGAAAAATATATAATATACTCTGTGCTCAATGCGTGACTCTTTTGCAGCAAAACTTACTGCCACTATGGGAAAAACAAATGATCTTAAATAAGTTTTATTATTTTTGTATATATAATAGAGAATAGAGAGTAAAAACAATTCATAAAAGAAAAAATTCGTTGAATAGAATAGAAAATAACATATGTTAATTTTCTCTTCTTTTGCATAAAAAAAGGATATAGAGAAAATCTGTTCCTAAATGATTTTTTTTCGTTATATTCTTCTGAAACTTTTATGACGACTGAACCTTGTTTATTTATTACTAAGTAACGAACTTAGAAACATTATATAAAAATACAAGTTTTAAAAAATTTCCTCATTTCCTTCAAGTTAAAAAAAATTGAACTTGTTAATAATGTTGAAAATGTGAATAGTAAATGAAATTTATATTGTTATAGCTACTTTCAAACTCATATCATATCAATCATCAATCATATAATATTGTTTATTAGATACTAGAACCTTAACCCTATTCATACCAGCCTTTTGAAGCGTTTGTTACACCGGGGGGTTGGAAGGGTCCCTTCATAAACCCTGTAATACACATTCTGAGACAAAAATACTTGTTTTATATAGTTACTTCTATTGATAATGTTCAAAATCGTATAACTTTTTTTTTTAACTGAGCCTGACATTTTTGGACGACGTCATCATTTTGGCAGGTGGGCACAAAATTTTTCGGAAATTTCGGAAACATCTTTTTTAAATCAAATAAAAATTTAATTGTAGCATAACGAATGAAATAAATTTTTTATTGATAATGGGGATTTTGAAAATGGGCGTGGCACTATGTGGCACTATCCCATTTGTTCTACTGTTTTTTCGCGCCTGCGCGGAAATTAAACAAAAGCCGAGATTGTAAAATCATGTATTCTTTATATCGAATGTCACGTATCCAATTTTAATACTAGTTGAGATAATTAAGTAAAGTATATATTATTTATTATTTCTCTTAAAACATTTACTTTTGCTGTTTTACTTTAACTTATTTATGTATTTCTATTATTTGTTTTAATTGGTTGCTGTTAGCACACCAGATATTGTAACTTTGAATAAAAACGTTTTATTTATTATTTCAAATAATTGTTAACATACAGCTTTGCACAAGTAAATTTGTTGGTTTTCAAAGGGAAAAATAGAAACATATTCTTCCGAAATAAAATAGGTTTTTGAATCTATTTAACTGATTTGGTCATTGATTTGTATTTAAAACTAACCAAAACTAAGAGCGACATCTTGGAAAACGTAAGCTGCTTTGTTCATAGATTTGTGATAACCTTTAAACAAAAAATGATCTATATAGAAATACGCTAAGAGATGTAGAGAGAGAAGTGTGACCATGTTTTGGCTTATTTCTTTCGTTGGCTCTTTTCACTATTTAAATCGCCTGAAAGACATCAAGGAAAATCTAAAATCAAAGAAAGACATTATAGTGTACCCAACAGGTTTTACGTTTTACCTAAACAAGTTTTCATCAATCAAAATTAAAGCAAGTAACAAAGAAAACGAGAAAAAAAATATAAGTAAAATATCAAGATAAGGAAAAGTTTCACCGGCGTTTCGATGGGAATATACAGATAGCCTATATATTTACACGCTAAGAGACATAAACAGAATGGTGTGTCCTTTATGTTTCTTTCTCGCTGGCACTTTTCCCTATTTAAATTGTCTAGAAAATATATAACAAAATCTAAAATCTTAAAAAGACATTGTAATGTGTCTAAACGGGATTTTAACGGTTAATCAATATTAAATCGGTAGCAAGATTATCAACATATGGCAAGGAGTTTCACCGTCGATTCGACAGACATATAAAGCTAGTTATCTCAATAACATTGATTCTACTGCATTAGTAGTAGTATAGCTACTGTATAGCTTTTGTTTTTGGCGCTGTTTGTTTTATTATATGTTGACTTTTGTTAACAATGAAATACACAATGGAAATAATACGAGAAGGAATAACATGTTATAATATCTTTTTGCCACTCCAAAACATTTAATTTTGATTCTCAAAGAAAATCAAATTCTACAACAACAGTTTAAAACATTGTTTTCACTACTAATTAACAAAACATGGAAATACTGTTCTTGGTGTTTTTAATTATTAGTTCACTGGTTATGTTTTTGACAGTTATATCAAATGTAGTTTTTTTATACTCAATGCTACGCAGAGTGGAAAGAAGCAACATTAATAACGCTAAATTTTTGCTAATTTTTTTAGCTCTTAGCGCAATGTTTGCAACTATCTTTATATATACTGCAGTTTTGTTTGGTAAAATCAATTTGCACTTGCAACATTACTTAATCCAATTGGCAGTTCCTTTTCAAATTTTGTTTCATTTTTCGATATTAAACACGCTTATAGACCAAGCAGCATGTTGTTATTTTAAAGTTCAGTACGCTTCTACAGTTACTAGAAAGCATGTGTGTATCTCGGTTGCTTTAGAGATATTAATTGTACTATTAAATTATACAATTCTCTTAATAAAAAACGTAACAGATGCACCAGCAATCATGTTTGTTGTACGGCTGTTAACAATGATTTGCAGCGTTGGCATTTCGATATATGTATTTTTTTCAATCAAACAAAGTCGACAAGCAACTGGTAATGGAAACCAAAACAACTCAAGAAAATATCTAAAAATTTCTGTATCGATCAACATTATATTTTTCGTGACGAACATCACAAACTTGACAATTGTCATTTTAAATAAAGGTGCAGCGAACTTGGCTCCAGCTACAATAATTTTAATTTCCTATTATGTTATTTCAATGATCTACATTTTTGGAAAGAAGTCGCACCGAACCATGCTTAAAAACTTAATACGTTGTGCAAGACAAAATGTAACAACACCAGTTCAACAGTGATATGCAAATCTAATAACCTATTGTTTTGTTTTAAATTTTTCGAAAGTTATAGATTTTTTTTTTAGAATTTTAGAAGCATATTCAATTTAAATATGTACTTATTTTTTTGCATTGGTTTCATTGATTATCTTTTAAAACCAATATTAAAGCAAATGGAAAACTAACTTCCCTTTTACACGTTTAAGTAAACTAAAAAATTATTTTTCAAATCAAAATTGCTTTTTTTGTCTACAAAAATTCTTAAGTCAAATCGTATAAAATCTTAGGAATATGTTTCTCTAATTGTTGCATTATTTTACTAATAATATCTTTTGTTCAAAAAATATATTTGACTTTTCTATTATTTTTAGAGCCAATGAGAAGACCCCTGAAAGCAATATTATGTTTTGAGGATATCTTTAGTCTCTTTTAAAAAATGCAAAACCAACATTAAGTAACATTGTTATCCCTATCTCTGTATAGCTAATTCGTACGAAAAAGCAAATGCATTCAAATTGCCTGATATTAAAATTGTTGAGAACGTTTATGATTGGAAATGATTTTTAGTTTATGTCCACGTATTCAATTTGTTATCTTTTCTCCCGATTTCATTTTCGTAATAAAGGTAAATTGCTCACCTTAAATTTTAGAAGATGTAAGTTAATTTCATTGTGTACTTGGTTTTTTGTTGTCAATAGTGTTTCACACAATTTCTAAGATGTTTCAATTGTGTACTTTGTGTTTTTGTTGTCTCCGTTAATATATATTTAAAAATATTACTTCATTATTTTTGGTTAAATCCCTTAAAAAATGGAAATTGAGGAATGTGAAAAATGCTGAAATTAAAATATAAGGATAACAAAACAAAAAAATTCAGATAAACTCTAGACAGTTTTTTCTCAACAGTTCATGAATGAAATATTACTTTGCATGCATTATTTTATGTTTTCATGATTCCTTTTCCAGAAAATCTTACTCTTTTATTGCAAAATTAAATTAAAATATATATTTTTTAACAGTAAAACCTTAAACTTACAAACTACATCCTGTTGTGATGTGCTAAAGTCTTTATGTACACATTTAATACAACTTGTCAAATGAATACTGAAATTGAAAAATGATCAAATCGTCTAAAACTAACTGATCAAATGATATATTATACCATATCTATCATAGTTAACAATAAAAAATTACAGAAACAGCACGAAATAACTTTAAATTTACAAAAAATTAAAAATCAAAAATACCTTAAAATCATTTTACATTGTAGGTTATCTTTTTCTTTGGAAAGTTATACTATAACAGACGCAAAGTACTGTATGTACCAATATGACCCACTAATTTAAATTCAAAAACTTACTTTTTAAAATATACCTGATTTTCAGTGCCTAAAGCATTTACCATATTTTCTGTATTTTTGCTTTAGTGGGTTTAAAGCAAAATTCTGACACATGCTCAAGAGCTTGAATGTTTGGTTTTTGTTTTTCAGAAAACTATAGACATTATAGAATAGTTTTATACCAAACTCAGCCTTACAATAATTAGTTTCAGGTTCGACCCTCTATTGACTGGACTATAGACCCTTTAAATACTTTTAACAAAATCATATGTTGTAAAACTTTTAAATTTGGTAAGAATGCAACATTAATATTTTTTACCACACCAAAATAAACATATTTAATTGTTTACAGCGTAGGACAATGCATGCACTTAAATTCTAGATTTTTACATACTTTTTCTCGTGAAATCGATGTAAAATTAAATTTACATGTGCTGATAGAAAAAAATATATAGAAACTAAACGAAAAATTCTCTAGAAGTGTGATATTAGCATCACTTAAATAAAAGAACTCATAAATTTTACAGAAATCATAACCTTAAAACTGGTAATGGAAACTAAAATTAAAGAAATTGTGCATAGAATTAATATGACAAAACAATAAATATTTTGATATCCAATTTATAGGTATATATTATTTCTTTTTTATAAATAAAATGCAATTTTATAATTAAACTGAATTAATTATTGCTTTATTAGTCACAGTCTTACCTAAAAACTTATTTACTTACAATTTGCCTAAAAACATTTGTGGTAGCTATTTACTTAATGAATTCTGGATAGAGTTTAAATATTAACATATTTTCATAAAACAGACGTTTTATCTTTTTCTATCCTTCGTAAAAAATAACGATCAAGCTTCTGATTAATTTATTCATTATAAATAGCAATTTCAAATATTCAAAATATTCAAATTTTATGTGGAAATATGAAATAATATTTCCTAAAAAGTGTT
>JAUELD010047589.1:0-24297 GCA_031471615.1 Aglantha digitale | reverse complement strand
CTAAATATGATTACTTTTTTAGTATTAGAGGGGGAAGGGACAAACCACCCACGGACTGTTCTTCTAAGCACCGTACAGGTAAAGAATGGGCACGAGACTTTCTTCCTACAGAAGAATGGGAATCGTCGAAGTAATTTTCATTTTCGGCGCCATTATGTAAGCGGGTCAAACGGCGTTCCATGAAAGGCCGCTCATTCTCGATGGCGGCTCGTAGCTGTAAACAGTAGACACACTCAAATAATATACGCAATGAATAAAAACCCTTTTAAAAGATCTATGAGTATCATTAACATCACTTACCTCATCCAATGAAACGATTCCAACCAACCGACCAATCGCCGTGACGTATGCATGAGTCAAATTTAAAAGGCAAAATAATTTATGAACCTAAGGACAAAAAAAATAAAAATACATCTATGATTGATTAAAACAGAAATGCTGTTTTTTAAAAAAGTATGACCTTTAATTATCGTCGCGATGCATATCTCAGAAAAGTCTAACTCTGCCAAATTTACTAAAAAGCGCGCGAAAAATCTGAAACGACTTAATCCTAGTAGCTTAATTTTCATATAGTTTAAGACCATTTAAGAATATAAGCGGAATGTATACGGACATTCACCGACTCACTTTATATAAAGAAGTCTTTTCAACTAGCTGGAAAGGTGCTGGGTCGATTTGACAATCAGTAAAATCTATAATCTCATCGAGAATTTCAACTTCCCATTGAGGTAACTAAAAAATAAACATAAGACAGTCATGTTTCAAGTATGACTCTCATTTCAGTACTCAATAAATTTGTTTTGCAATCAATGTTTCCAGTAATCGTTGTTTCAGTTTGAAAATTGTTTGATATAAAAACAGAAATGACTATAGGGAATAATTGTAAACTGTAACGTTAGTTTCAGTTACCATACGTACTTGATTAGGTTCTATAGTAGTATCATCAATAATTGACTCGCCCACTTCTGACGTACTCGATTGAAACAATTTTTGGAGGGAAACAGGTGTAGTTGAAGGGAACTTTTGGCTGAGTTTCTTTATAGCAGATTTAGGTGGAGCATTAACAGCTGCAAAATTCATCGACACTTCGCCAGAGGAAAAATGAACTGATGCATGCTTAGGAGATGTCAAATCACTATGGTCACTAGAAAACAATGTACTGTTTGGATGTGCAGGTTCTTTAAACAGAAAAAATGATTGTAAAAAATATTGAAATCCTTAAAATTTTAATCATAGGACATAAGATTACTACAAAATTGGCTATGGTCAAGTGGGTCATGCTTACAACTCAAATTTGATGTGTTGGAGATAAAACTCTATCGACCTCTGTGTCGTGGTTATCCCTTCATGCTATTTAACCATAGATAATTAATGTAATCTAGTATAATATTTACAATTCTTTCGGGGTGTCCGGTATAGCGGTTTGCATAGATCTATATGAAAACACTAAGATACGCTTGGACGCCAACAAGATTTATATGCTTAAACCAACATACATAATATGCAAGCGTTAGATATAGCAAGCATTAAGAACACAAAGTTAGAGCACGTATGATATAGCACGATTGAACGACTAATTTCTTTTAGACAAATTACCTTGGTTCGTGCTCACCCTGATCACGTGTTTGGGCATTCAACAAATGACGTTGCAACAACCACTCTAACTGTGGTCGTCGTACGCTACCAAGAAGAATCAGCGATGCTAACGAAACAAGAAGTAGTAGCATGAGAAGTGTTCGCTTCAACATATAGCACATAATATATTAATAAATCCAAAACTGAAATCTGCTCGGAAAATTTGTATTAATCAATGCAATTTATACAGTAAAAGAAGAGGGTAATGTTTGTATATATAAAAGGTATAATAAATTATAATGGTACGAGTAACGAAGGGCACGAAGTAAAACACACATATAAAGAAATCTTGTGTAAGGAAAATTATAGGAATGGGTCTAAAAACAACAACAATACTTTACTAAAATAAGTCGAATTTTATTCGGTCAAACCAATTGTAACATTGAGAAGTAATAACTAAATGACCTACTTGGAGTGTCAACCAATGAAAAAGAGTTAAATTTCGACAACCTCAATAACTCTCTAAGGTCCATGTAAGTGCTCTTTGTCGAAATATACACCACATTTGTCACCATGATATCACCAACGGTGACACTGTAATGTCTGAACCAATAAGAAAGTTTACAGGGTAACACATTTATCAACAGTTTTTATTCACATAAGAAAAAAGTTAAATGCTTCAAAGAGTAAAAAAATTCAAGCAGCCATAAAACAGAAACGGCGATGTTAATTGAAAACATGTGTAGGTTATTATTTTCGATTTCACATAAAACGTGCATACTTAGTTGTCTTCATATCAGGTAAGTTCGGAAGTTTCTTGATTTCTATTATACTATCGTATATGGACGGTTGTAAAGGTTGAACAACTGCGTTTGCTATGAGTACAGCAATCTGTATGGAGAAGAAAGTTAATTTATAGAATATCTACTCTTATTTCTGAATCTAAAACATTGTGCATGGAAATTTAGATTGGAATTAATAGAACCACAGTTGCTAGATTAAATTGTTAATAAGAATATCTTATTTCTAAATAGTCTGTGGTGATATTTTCTGTCTACTACTATTCTCTATCTTTTCTATTTTCTTGACCGGAAAAGGGTTTGGGTTAGGTTTCTATATATATTCCGGTCCTGAAAACAAAATAGATAGCGAATAGTAACATAAAGTAAAAATTATTACAGGTCTCAGGAGCACAAATTTTACAATAAGGTTTCAATAAAATAAATTAATTTTAAAACGATACAATATTTTTCATGGATTCCCCACATTTTTTAATTCTTTTGTAGAGTGAATCAAAATACCAGGTTATATATAGACTGGTCATAATACCAGTTCATACCAATAAATTAAAACCTTTTAGTTAAAAAATAGATAAATAGATAGATATATAAATAGTTACAGCAACAACAGAGTTTGAGTTACTGGACTGCTAGAAACCCCAAAGTTCGTAATAGAAGTAATATAAGAACCAGAAACACAAAACGATGTTTTAGAACTAGAAGTTTCATTGTGATGTTTTACAAAGGATCAAATCAAATCAAACGTCTGTTTACTTAAAACATGCTATTGACAAAAATAATGTTACTGTTTATGTACACTGTCTAAACATATACTAACTTGTGCAATTTGTAAGCATCAAAATCTGTAGGAATTTACTATGGCGGCTATCAAAAGATATAATGCGACATAAAATAAAAGAATATGACATTCTGTGAGGGTGAGGGTTAAGGTAAGGACTAGTTTTTTTTATCAAACTAGAGAAAATCTTCAAGACGAATTGAACAATATATGATTTATTTCAAAACTCAAAATTTACTAGGTGCTTACAAATCGAACAAATAACATCCTTTTATATTAGCTTTTTCTTCTGCAACGGTGTTGCTAACAATTATATAAATAAACTCCTTGTAGAAGTATAAATGAACTTATTGTTTCTACTAAGAGCAAGTTCCCCTAAAGAATTTCACTCTGTACAAACTGTGTTTTTCTGTCATATTTTAAACATTAAAGTAGAATTAATAACATGCTGTAACAGCATCAACAACATAATAACTCAATATAGAAACGCACATAATTTTCTCATAGAATCAAATAACTGTTTTAGAAACTCTTAAGATTCTCTTTCAATTTAAAAAACAAAAACGCGTTTGAGGTATCAACGCATAAAATCCAATTAAATATAGAATATTAATAAGGCCATTGGTACAGAATATTTTTTAGAATAAAAAAAAAAATCATAAAGTACCTTTAAACCATAATTCAATAATAAGTTAAATTTTTTTTTTTAATTATTTAAAAATGAAAAACAGCTTGTTTTAATTAAAAACATGTCTTCAAGCAATCGAAAGTGATTGCATGGCTTCTAATTGAAGGTAAAATTTTTATTTACAATGAGAAAAAAAAAAGGACTATGTTTAGACTTACAGAGATCAGAGATCCGGCTTGGGTTTAAGAAAAAGAGACTAGCTATATTTTAACTAAGAAAGTAGTGCTTGGCTATTCTTTGTCGAGTAGAAATTATTCTTGTGAGCCAACAACAAAATAAAGATGTTTATATTGCATATTCAGGTGTGTACAAGGCTCAGTAATTATTTTGGAAACACAGACCAGTAAAATCTGATATACCATCATACTGCTTATTGTAAAATATGTTTAAACAGAGCTTTAACAAAATCAGACTAAATCAACAAAAATGTATCCATAATTAATAACGTCACGCAACAAATTTGGTCAAGTCACGTCACATGGGGGAGAAGCGCCGTGATTTCTTTGCATATACTATACAATCGTTGTCGTAATTTTAAGAGGAAACTCAAGAAATTAATCCATCTTTTTAAATTATATTATATTTCTGTTATATCGGTGATCGTGGTTGTACCATTTATGAATAGTTAATCTACTTGAGTGGTTTAGTGGTTTAACATTGGATTATGTATTCATTTAATGTTTTCTAATTTTAATCCAACTATTATCTAGTCTAAATAAGTTGACAGTCATAATCCATTGTTCATTTTGTTTGCTTATTTCAATGAGCAATAATATCAAATTTAAAATCTTCACTGCAAGGAATTTAATCATATTTTCTAGTTGGGTCTGTTTACATATGCAAAAGCAATATTGTCGTGCCAAAAAATAAGTAGACCATCTACAATAATGTGTATAATAAAAAGTTAAGTCAAACACTGATGAAAAACAAACATGGTATTGGTATAATATATGGTATGTGGTACTACAACAGGGGTGGTGCACTGGCGCAATGCACCAGCAATATTTTCCGCAATAAAATAAAGGCTATCTTTCTTGTGATAAATAGAACAAAAAAAAGTAGTTTACAAAACCGCTACATTTTTTATTATTTTATAAATTTGAAATAACCCTAACCCTAACCCTTTTCCGGTCCTTAAAATAAATATTTCCATAGACAGAATATTTTGGCACATAACTTTTAGATTTTGCATCAGTTGTAGAGAATTTTACTAGAACATTAGTACGGTTGCGTTAATGGAGGAAGTCTAGGCACTGGTGAAAGTGGCCCAGAGTAACGTGAACCCAAAAACATTATATATTAACTGCTAACCATTAATCGAAATCGAAAGTTAAAAATAAATATGAATCTCGCTAAAAGATAAAGTTCTCTCCAAAACTTGTATTCAGTTGTGAGGAACAAGTCTTGAAGTTATTTTTTTACATCTGATACATCTTAACGTTAAAGTTGTATTATCCTGGTCTTATTTGCTATATTTTTATATTTGTATTATTGTATTTATTTATCAACTCTTTGAACTGAATTTTTGTCAGGTATTTTCCCTCTGTTTTCGACGTTTAGGATGGACTCGGAGGAGACAAATTTGTTGCTTACAGATATTATTGATATGGATATGGATACATGAGATAATTCGAAAGTTTCGAAACTTCCACTTGGGCAAACGTAAAAGAGACCCTCATCCCTATAAATTTTTTTGTTGTTGATGGTAACGGTGGACGATGTGGTTACTCTGCTGATGTAAGTACTGTCTGTTTTTTTCTCATTTATGATTATCAATAACATGTATATGGGTTTTGTATATTTTCTTTTGATATACTGTAATTCTGTTGTTTTTTAAAAAATTATTTTGATACTTATTTGACTTCTGAGAAAAATAAAGTAAAGTACCCATGTGATATAATTCACAAGCATTTGTCATCATTTGATTTTAATATTTTTAAATACTAAATATATATTTAAATGATTAAATAAACCAAGTTTTATTTTTTCATATAAAAGAATGAATATTATTAATGCTGTGTAATTGGGCGGAAGCGAATTGCTGTGGTTGCTAAAACTGTAAGGTAATCTTGCAGAATGAGGGGGTGTCAAAACTTTGCAATGTTCTCTTGTATGTAATTATGGGTATGTAAACTGTAATTACAGAGTCAATAAAATGTTTTGTTTATAAGTTTTTCTTATGTTTGTATATATTCTTTTTATAATATTATTAACAATGTTTGTATATAAATACAGTTTATTAATATGAGATAAACTGGTTATTAGTTTTATTTATGTATGTATTTTTTTTCATTGCGGGAGAGTTTTTTTTTTGTTCATTCGTTTAAAAAAAATCAGAAATGTGACAGTTAAAAAAACCTGATTAATTATTAGAGCTGAGGAAATGGGCAATTTTGTGCAATTTTAGGTTACCTTAGAATATGATTCCTAAAAAGAAAAATATTTTATACCAATAAACTATCTTTTAAATTTTGAGAAAACAAAACAGGAATTGAAAAGTTTGAATTGAAAAAAAGTTAGGCCATATAAAACAGTGCCGAAAAATCATGTTTTCTTTATCTTTTCTGTCAATTTTCAATTTTACATATTTGACAAAAATCGCTACCAAAACAATAACATTTTCTCAGGGTATGATATCAAATATATTTTAAATTTAGAATAAAGGTGGTTCAAATTCCCTTCGGTCCTAGTACCTGGCATCTTTCCGACAAAGATGTGATTTATAGATAAAAATTGAACAGACATTTGATATATTCAGACAAAATTTATCTTTCAAAACAATAGAACTAAAATAACTTTTATAACTAATAAGGTTTGACTTCTGCTTATTTATTTTCTTAAGATTTATCAATTATCTTTTAAAAATATTGCCAGTTCAATAATGAAATCTATATACATATTTGTTTAAGAGACTATTGATATAACCACTATATGAGCATGCTAATATTTTTGTATTATTTTCTAGCTGTGTTACTGTGTTTTCTAGCAGTGAACCTTGAAGAGGATCAAGACATATCTAAGAAATACCACTACTCAGGTAACTCGTTTTAACTTGACTTTGAAAGATGTTTCTCTGTTACATGTCTTTGTTTAACATGTCACTTATAAATACCCTAAAAGGATCGGAATATTGAACATGATGCATGAGGATTGAAATTTTAATAATGAATACCATTCATAGCTATTTATTATTTTAAAAGAAGTGAGCCTTCTTCATCTTTTTAGGGTTAAAATAATCCAGTTTTAAATGGTAAAACAACATTTTATTTTGTTATTGACAGGTGGTGGAATTACATAATTGGTGTTTTAGCGACAATGAGATAGTAATTAATTAGCCATGGAACTATGTGGAGCAACATGAAACATTATTTTTGAAAAACATCAACCATTACTGTTTAATATGTAGGATTTTTAAAGATCTTTTAAGTTTTTTAAAAAAATTTATAACAAATTAAGTTTTTGCTTGTTGTTTGTTATTTTGGGGGATTTTTAATATGTTAACTTGTAATGTTGTACCTTCCACAAGGCTTAATTTCTATTCTTTACTCATTCTATATTCTAGGTTATAATATTTGTTATATACAGGATGTGTAAATAAATTCATTGTTATTTTTATATAAATTTTATTGTTATTATAAATTTAAAAAATTTAGTTTCTTGCGCCGTTTACGGCATTAATGTCTTTTCTTTAATGTCTACACCAAGAAAGTACGCCCACTATATTTTATTTTTCACACCCAAAGGCGCAATGACTCATTTAATATCCAAAAAAATGCACCACCAATATAAAATGCTAGATCCGCCCCTGATATGTGATATAATATGTAGTAAGAATAACTTTATATTTTTAATCCTTTTTCATTTTCAGAAACAAAGAAAAACATTATTATAGCATAAAATATTGCCACAAAAGCTTACCATTACAGGAAGTATATGAGTTATTTGCCCTGTTAGTTCGAAAACAATAACAGAAGTTGATATAGTATGTGTGACAGCACCCGCCATTGCAGCAGCTCCTTTAAAAAATATATATATGTCATGTTTCACATGATTCAAACATTGATACAAAAAAATTTATGATATCTGGCTAAGCATAGAGAACACATATTATAGATGAGCTTCAAAACAAGGAAAATATATACTCGCTATTAGTTAATTTTATTTTGAAATTTTCTATAAAAATGAATACGATAAATATTTGAAATTGGTGCAATTATACAAGAAAAATTGTCTGTCAGACTCCCTGTAATTGTTCTACAATGTTTATGGATTACATACAAGAAGGCAAATCTGTTTGCAAGGTATAAAAAATTGCATGACAAAAACTTTGGGCAATAAAACAAACACATCTGTTAAATGAAAGTCCTGATATATAATGAACCTTTTGAAGCTATTCCCTTAGAATTTAGAATATTTGGCCTTATGACTCAAATTACCAGAAAACACAGGAAAAATATTTTCCTAAAAAATCTAGAAATTCCCAAAATTTTTTTAGGTCCCTTTATACCAACACAAAAAGTTAGTGAAAGCTAATGAACGGTTCAAGAGTTAGCAGGAATGCGTAGTTAATTTTTTCCCATTTTTCCCTGTTAACCTCAATTTGGGAAAAACAAGATTTATTGAGAAAAATTGCTCTCCATCACTTTTTTTCCTGTATAAATGAAAGATTATCTTCACGCCAAAAATCAGAAAAAACTAACATGCCAGTTCCTAGAAAAGTTGGTAACAGATGACCGAACAAACAAACTATATATAACTATCTATATATAAACAGAAACAATCTCCAGAAACAATAAATTTCTGTACCTACAACAGCATAGCCACCTGGAAGCACTGCTGATAACTCTGCGCTGCCTGTACGTATACCGTTAGGGAACCACGTAGCCATGCATTCTCCTACTAGTCTGCCATAAGCAGCACCTGTTCAAAGAATATTGAGATATATCAAATATTATCCAGTGATAAATAAATATTTCCTTCTATGAACACATATTAAGTATGTCTGCCACACATTAAGATCAAGATTACCTATAAGAAATACAGGAAAAAATGCTCCGGCAGGGATTGGTAAAGCAATGCATACTGCTGTCAATGTAAACTGAAACAACAAATTATTTAAAATTAGAATAACTTATGATCATAATAATACATTTATACGCTACAGCTTTTTCTGGTATACTCACCTCAACAATTACAATAACAAGATTTTTTATTATTTTTATAGATAGTCATATTCAAGACCAAAAGCATGTTTTCTACAAAAATGTGAAACTTCCATTAATTAATTAAACTTCCATTAATTAATATGGCGCATAATAAAAATGTATACTACAAAATCAATCAAACAGAAATATCTACCTACCTTGAATATGATAAACACTACTAAGTTGATATACACATTGCTATATTCTGATTGCCAGTGAGATGCTATCTTTTCAGCAGCTTCTGTTTGAATAGTACCAGTCCATGTAGTGTTGGAGAAGAAATCTTCAAGAGCTTCTCTAGGAGTAAGCTATAAAAACATAAGATTAGGCAATAAAACTCAAGTTTCCATAAATCATTGAACCAACTCAAAACTTATTAGTATAAGTTTCTGATGTTTGCATAACAAAAATTGATCTTTTAACCCTATGTACTGGATTATATAAAATTTCAAAAAGGTGTAGTTATGTCAAGTTATGATCCTATAAACTCATGCAAAAACATTTAATGAAACTAACTATTGTTCTTTTAAAAACGTATCGAGAGATTGGCTATTGGACTCCCGGTATATACTAAAAACAGTTTCAAAAAAGGGTGAGAAAAACTCACAATTTAAAGTTAGTTATTGATACTACATATGTAGTAGTTATTAAAGTATATTCATTGATAGTTTATACAGATTAAAATAAAAATATTCAGTTTTTAGACTATAAAACAACCATTTTAATTTTTTTGGAGATAATTTTAACTAGTAGATTTGAAAGCCCTTATAATTGCATAAATTTATTAAAGATACCAAAAAAAAAAATAATAAAAAAAACCTCACTTTGGGCCAGATTTGAATTTTTGGTTCCAATTAAACAGAACTAAGAATTATTTGGGGCAACAAACCTAGTGCATTTAAAAGCCCTTATTGTTTCCTAATTTCTTGCAAAAAATCAAAAAAATCTAATGAACTGTTCTTGTAATAATTTCAAAAAACTTTTTTTGAGCCAAAATGTACCTTTGGTTAAAAAATAAAAGCATCTTTTAAAAAAATCAACCCTAGTCACTTTTACAGTGTTTACAGTTAACTTACTTCTTGCAATAAACTAGAAAAATTTAATGAACCAATCCTGAGGACAAACGGACAGACAGTCAGACTTCTATATGAATAAAATGAAAAATTCAAAAAAACCCATCCAGTGTCAATATGGTTTTTTTATTTTTATTATTTTATAAAATGCAATAAAAATATAAGATACATTGTGTATTTCCTTACCAAAATGTAAATTAACTGTTTTTTACAGTTTGTCATCTTTATTTGTTATGATTAAATAAGCACAAATGTGTTCAAAAGCACCTGCAGCTGTGGGGTGTGACAGGTATTTATATAGGGTTATATGATCGACAAATTTATTTTATTTTAGAAAAGTAATTTATTTTATGGAAGTTCTCATGCATTAGTTAACAAATACAGTCATTAATAACAGAAATATACCTGTCCTGCCATAAACATACCAAGACCTTTTGGAAATGATAAAGTAGATACTATGATAACTATTATTGCAGGGTAAATAAACCGGCTAAATGAGAAAAAGGAAATGTGCTGTGAAATGTGCATTAATACACAACTACTTAATAAGTGGAATAAGAAATATTTTAGTGAACAATTACATCAAGTGCTCAAATACATCAATATTTATGTTATTCTCACGTTCACTGTCATATTTTCCACACTAAATAAACATGAGAACATTACCTTACATTACATTACTTTAGGACAGAAATACCCCATTTCCCCTGTTTAGGTAACCCATAGTTTACATTATTCAGGTAAAAGCCATAAGTTCCTTCAACAAAAATAAGCCCTAGCTTGATAAAGTTTTGATTAGTGCCAAAACGTGAAACTTTAACCATTTGAATTAAATATAAACTCAAACAATAACATCAGTAAGAAATTTGTGCCTGCGTTATTAAATTTATTACAGTATTGCATTATTAAAAACAGCAAAGCATAAGGTAATTAAATGATACTTTATAGAAATGATGTGAATAAAGCATGGCCTACACAATTGATTCTTCAACATGAAAATTCATCAAGCTTTTGTACAATCTCATATATGCTTTTTCAAATTTTTTTTTTTATAATGTTGACCTGGGCACCTCAATTGCATTCTAGGCACATTATATAACAATTAAAATATATCTAATTGGATAAGAAATTTTTGCTCTAATGATTATAAAATATTAACAAGTTTTAAAACTCTTCTTACACTTTGATTGATTATTGATTTGAAAAAGCATGTATGAGAAAATAAAATGAAAAGACTAAAAAACTGGAAATAAAAAAAAGGTTTATACAGTTTTAATTATGTATGTTAAATAAATAGTTCCGCATCAGTGACATCACCAACCTAGATATTTTGAAAAGTTTAAAACCCCATAAATTCCTTAAAAACTAATGAAAAGTTATGATTTTTTGGAAAACAGAAACTTTTTTTATAAGAACAATAAAATAAATAACAAATATAATATTTTGATATTGCCCTTTCTTCTGCTTTAAAATATTTGTCAAACACAATCATTTTTTTCCTGTCACTGCTTCTTAATAAAATCTATATTTATTTCAAATTTAATGTCTTATTTTTACCATTGTAATTGTTAATGGTCATCAATATCATCACTTAGTATGGCTACTTACTTTCTCAATTTTTGATCAAGACAGTTTAAAAATTTTGATGGGAGGAAAAAAGGTTTTTGAAAAATACCTGTTTTATGGACTAAGTCAAATAAGTCTTCCTTATTCAGGTTTTATTCTTATGAATCAAGGTTGGCAAAAGGCAATTACCGACCCAAAGCCAACTTCAAATAGTTGATGCTGACATTAAACTGTAAATTTTGCTCTACTAAAACAAATTGGATTCACAAGGCTACATGTTTGTTTGATGTAAAATGCAGAATTATGTTATTGTTACCTTTTAGATAAGAATATTGTTATTTTAGATGCTTCATGCTTTTGACTGAAATCGACAATCATCCGATGCGTGTATACAAACAATGCACCAGCTAAACCACATGTCAATCTAAAATGTAATGCATTGGTATTAACTACATCTTATTTTTCAGTCAAGAAAGACAAAAATATTTTTTTACTACATTAAATAATTAAATTACTTATTTTACTAATTAATTACCAATTACTTACCCCATAAATGCAAATGCTACAAATTCTTGCACGTCAAATGGAAAGTCAATGTTGAAATTGGTTTTGAAAAGTGCTGTGATTGTTTCTAAATTAATTTAAACAAAAATTAAAATAATCACACGAAAAGTTGTATAATCGGGGCTGGAAGCAAATTAACAAAAGTAAATTGATAAAAGCATTATCCCAATAGAATAATTATAATTATAACTCCTCATTAAACTAAGTTTTTATTAATTTCA
The DNA here is from genome assembly GCA_031471615.1 of Aglantha digitale. NCBI lineage: Eukaryota > Metazoa > Cnidaria > Hydrozoa > Trachymedusae > Rhopalonematidae > Aglantha > Aglantha digitale. The sequence continues at coordinate 11,828 of JAUELD010047589.1, read as the reverse complement.
TCTGTTATATCCACTATAAAGTGATATAGAAAAAATAGTTTGAGGCCAGTGCGTTTTTTTAGCTGGCTCTATTCCCTTTTTAATCTGCCTAGAAAACATCCAAAATCAAAGGATGACATTGCAGTGTTAGAATGGGTTTAATGTTGCTTTAAATTAATCAGAATGGAAGCCAACGAAGACAATGTAAATAGAAATGGAACATGCATATATAGCTAGTCTTGTAATTATTCTACCTTCACTAGAATCCAAAACTGCTAAAAGACGAAACATAAATGCTCCACACACTGCTGCAAAGAATCCCCTCCAGTAGTTGCGAACAGCGAAATAAGTTGATGTGACTTCTATAGCGAATAAAACCCCTACAACAACATAAATTTCATTATTGTAACAAACAAATCATGTTAGATTTTAGTCAGAATAGAAAGGACAGTCATCAGCTATGATCCTAATAAAAATAACAATGTTGATGTTAGTAAGACCTTAGGATTGTTTTTTTAAATTATGGCGAGAACAATTTCCAGTAAAAACTTAATTAAGTCAATAACAAATTCCAGTAAAAAATTCTACATTTCCTGTTTTAAATAATATGCTGTATAACAAACAAAAACTATTACAATTATCAAAAAAAAAGTTACAAAAGTTATAGGTCCAACTTTGATCCAACAAACTATATCGGTACAAATTTAATTTTGATCCAACATATTATTGATTTTCGATAGAAATGGAAGAATAGCTTAGAATAACAAAGGAATTTGTTGTTTTCTAGTAGAATGCAAGACCAGTTATATGAATTGTTTGACCCAAATTAACAGACCTTGATGAAAATTCAAGGCGTTATATCAGAGTATTATAACTGATATTAAAAGAAGGATACTATAACTATATAATGGAGGCTTAGATAAGTTCAAGACGAGAATGTTTAAAACTGCAACCTACCTCCAATAGGAGCAGCGAAACTGCTGGATACACCAAGAGCGCACGCACAAGATAACATATCAACATTCCTTGCTTCATTAACATATATCCCTTGGAAGCCTTTAATGAATTTTGATAGCAATCTGGCACACATGCTAGATATGTGAACAAAAGGACCCTGTAGAAAACAAGTTCTGACAGCATGATATTTAACTGCAGAAATTGGAAACAAATTTAATGACAAATCGAAATTTATATTATAATTTTATTTATGTTACAAATAAAGTAACAAGAAGTAAACGCATGTTTGAGTGAGTTGAAACAAAGATGTTAAAAATGTTTTAACTAAGTTTGTTTTAGCACACTGTAAATAATTTGAAAATTTACTTTGATAATATCTGACAGAAAGTTCATGCATTTACTGGTTACTTTTATTTACAATCAAACTGTATGCCCGAAATAAAATTTTTCTATATATTTATGTGGTTCTAATTGAATTTTACAGTTTTGTCTTATAGTTTTATAATTACTGATCCACCAACTAATTTCTTCTTCTTTTATCTTCAGAATAAAAAGTATTCTGTATATATATTATAATAACCTCTTTAGCTATGGCTAGGTCAAAATAAGTACAAATGCGAAGTAATTATTCTAATATCATTATTGTCTTAAATGTCCAAACATTTCATCATTTATTGTATAATGATACTCCTTAAGGATTTTTTGTATTAAATTTAACAAAATATTAAATTTTAACAAAAAAATTTCTGTATGACGCTAGCAGTAAAGAGCTAGTGAAATATGTTGCCAAAATACTAAATTTCTGTCATTTTTCTTTTGTTTTACCACACAGCATTTTAAAACAACTACTGTTATTGTCTTCATCATAACGAGTTGAAAAAAGATACTTATTACAAAAGATCCAAAACATTCATTTTTAAAACTGAACATCCCCATTTTTAGTCAACCTTCAGGTTTAAAAAAAATTGAGCCACTAACTTTGTTAAAAGATAAACAATTTGCTAGCTAATAAACTAATATTTTAAAAATTAAAACAACATTGTAGATGGAGATTTTTAGTGTAAAAAAAAATATATATGAGTGACCATCAGGATTATTTTTGAAAATTTTATAATTTGTTTAATCCATTACTGAAAACAGTCAATAAAATCAGGAAAGTTACAAAGAAATAACAAAGTAATAACATTAAGATGGGTTTAACATAAGTATAGATAACATTTTAAACTTACTTCTTTACCTATTGGTAAACCACTACCCAATGCAGCAATTAGTCCAACAGTTTTAGCGATGAAAGTTTGAAATGATAGATATCTTTTTAATACTGTACCCCTAAGGATAACCTTCATTTCAGGAATGCCAGAACCTATACGTGAAATGAATAAAACTTGAAAATTACATTGAAGACAATTTGACAGAGGACATTATCTGTGTTTACATGAAGTGGTTGAAATCAAAATTTCAAATCCTTGTTTCTAATCAAGTTTCCATGCAATTACTGATATATTAATCAAGACCCATTTTCAAATATTCCAACAGACACTTCATATCTATTTTTCAGATTTTACAGATTTTTCAAATAATAATAATTTGATAGAATTTTTTTTCGGAGGAATTGTTAATGTATTTTATTAGACTTGGGAGTAATTAAATTTGCAGACTGAGACCTAGTACAAAGTTATAACATTGGAATATAACCTCCAGGTACACTATATTATCATTAAATGCTAGTACTTTCTAGAACATATATTTTTCTTAAAGATTGTTTCAAAAGGCTCAGATTCCTAACTCTCGACAAGTGCAATGTTGCTAGTATTATACAGAATTATTTTGTTCTCAAGTTTGTTCAAGATTTCGAATATTTGGTGATCAAATGAAAAAATTGTTCGATTAATGTTGTATTGTTTCTGAAAATCTTTAAAGTTATATATTAAGATTCTCAACAAAGAAAGAATAAAAACAAGAGACACAAGTCTTGTAAACCCCTGCAGAGTTACCTTGATCATGGTTTAATTATAATATTTTAGTACTCTTATCCTTTATTTGTCTACCAAGTCACTACACTACTCATGACGAAATTTGGTTATTTAGTTTTAGTAAGTAGCCAATCATTATTAAGCAAAAATATTTTCCAAAATTAGTTTTTATCTTTTCTTACAATTTCTTTATTATGTAAACATCGACATTTTACCCTTTGTATTAACTTTTAATAAAATATAACTCGTTAAAACGCACATGGAGAAAGTCACATGAATACCATTACTACATCATATATTACATCATTTAACATGTCAGTTAAATGGTAAGTCCTTCTGCTTACGCAAAGGAGTAAAAAATAAGAATCCATTTGTAGCAAATTTCTATAAATATCTCAAATAAAATAACTCCAGCAACAAGGCTACAACATTTAAACACCTAGCAAAACATAAAAACAAAGTCTTGGATTATTCAAATCAAATTTAACTTTCTTTTTAACTTGTATTAGGTACAGTAGTTAGAAAAATAGGAAGTTATTTAAATTACATAATTAAAAATATTTTTTTACAAATGTTGTTTATATTTCATACCATTATTTTAAATTTAAAAAAAAGCCAAATTTTAAGAAACATTTACCTATAGCATGAGGGGAAACAAGATGTACAAATCCAACGCTAAACGTAATCAGCAGTAGTGGAAAACCAATCCATAACAAATATTGAAGTAACACATTAAAGCTTACCATGTAATATAGGTAGATTTGAGCTGAAAATAAAAAGCAGGTTCTTTAAATTGCTGAATTTTGTTTTTGATTTTTACAAGGTCAACTGAAATTATCTAAGATTTGTAGTACGATGTAAATGTTTGCTGTAAACTATTTTGATTAGTATTAAAAAGAATTCTAACCTTATTTTGTTATAATGAGAAAAAAATCAATTCAGGAATTTGGAAATATATCTAATGATACAGAAAGAATGGCCAATAGAAAAAAACAAGAAAATGCTCAAATCAACAGCTCAGTTGAACTAACGAAAGAATTAAAAATAATGCAATATTCAACTATTACCTTAAAAGCCAGTGAGCTATTTCTTAAAATTGATAACTTAAAAATGAAAGAAGATTTTTACTACTAACTGAACTTTGGGTCAGAAACTATTATGGTATTAAACAGTAGATAGTAAATAACTTTTACCCATTCGAAACTTTTCTATAACATAATCCAGGGTGAAGCTTATTATCGCCATCATTACGCCGAGAATCAGTAAAAAACTATAGTCATTAGCAAGAATTGGTCGAATTTTTTTCCAGTGATCTAAAAAAGTAGATATTTAGTATGTTTTGGCTATTCCTTTTAAAAAATATATATATAACTTTTTATTTATAATCGATTCATTAAGGAAATTGAAGCTAAGTTTAAAAGGAGAAAGAAGATGTGAAATCCATATATCAATGCATCACATAAAACTCTGTAAAATACTATAAGGTGAAATTTCACGGAATTAAAAACACTTTGATTAAACTATTAAGTAATAAAAAGAAAAATTGTTATAGATATATATATTAAAAATTAATTTGTTTAAACAAGTTGCAAATATTAAACAAAAATAATTTAAAAACTGATTTAGTTTTATCATTTTTCAATGAAAACTTTAATTTTTATCTTGCTTCATAAAATTTGAAGTTATTTGAAGGCATTTGGGATGTTAACAAAGTTTAAAGCCACTCAATTAACACTTTCATCACAATTACAATTAACAGGAGTCATTATTTATCTTAATCGCAAAATTTAAATAAAAGATTTGGATTTTAAAGAAGGTATTGAATTTAATGAAATGTACTTGAACCTTATAAATCCTAGTACATAATACTAAATAATGCCTTTGGATCCTTACATGACAGTCTCCAGCAGCTATTTTGTGAAGTTGTACTCAATGTTCGAAAACTATTTTCTTGGTCAAACTGACTGATCAGATCATCTTCTTCTGTTTTATATTTTAATTTTTTTGCATAGTTCCTCGAATAGTCTAAGTCAGATGAAGAATATCGGCCATGCATCTAAAAACAAGAGATAATATAGAAAAAGTGTTTTGTTCAATTTGCTGGAAGAACCTATAAAACAAATGTTGAACCAATCTAAAACCCATTTTATATATACTGTCTATTTTTGGACTGCCAAAAAAACAGTAAAAATAATCTTTTTAAGAAAGATTGAACTGAACTTTTGAGCTATAGGAATATTTTTTATACAAGAATTGTAAACAAAAAAAATAAATCATTCACAATATAATGTAGCATTGGTTTCTTGTAAAAAATTTGGTAACATTTTAACTTGTAAGTTTTGAGAAATAAGTATACAAGGGTCGAAATAAGACTTTTTAATGTAGGCGGCTAATAAACATTGCAGATGTTGTTTAATTGACTCAAAACGCACTGCCATATCATATTGTAACATTTAACTGAAACCTTCTGGCTAAATTAAGTTCTTCTTCAAACTTTACAAAAACCTATCATTTTAGTAGCCCTTATTTCAACCCCTGGTATATCCTCGATATGGCTAGTGTTTTACCCAGAAAACTCAATAGATTCTATTGATTAATTTGTTAAAGTCAATCCTCAAATAAAATAACTCAACTCTGCTAGTGTCACTCAAACGATTTTCAACGATTTTTAAATAAAACTTGTATAAAACTCAGTTTGGCATATCAAAAGTGCCCCCCCCCCTCCCCTTAGTATTTCTACATATTGTGATAACTAATAATAGTACTTACAAGATTTTCTTCATATCCATAAAACTTTCGAGGGCTTTCATCCACCATAATTTATATATAATCAATAAAGTAATAATTATAACCTAGTAACTTTTATTTTTGCGATTGGTTAGCATCTATTATATACATAAAGAAAGTCAGTACAGATATTCGTAAATACTGTCATACATAAAACTGTATAAATTTTAAACTCAACAATACATATACCAATTTTCACAAAATCATAAAATTTATTAATTTAATTCATTTAAAATAACATACTGTAATTATATAAAAAGTGTTAAAAGTGTTAAAAGTGTTAATGTTTGCATAAAAAATCTTAAAAAATTATGAAATTTTATGACTTGAAACATTGAAATGCATACAAGAATATAATATCCTACCTATAATTTAATCTAGCAATATGAAGCAGCTTCCAGTTTCACTTAAGTTTATTTAACTAATGAGATTAGATTGTATTTCAAAGAGGGTAGCTTCAGCTTTTTAAAATTTGTTGTTAGATTGAGCAGAGCCAGAAATAAAGGTAATTGTAACACCTTTATCATTACAGTCAACTAAAACTTTAAAAATATATAATGAAATATAGCTAGCCATAAGCAATATATATGTAAACACCAAAAATTTCTCAATAGAAACTTCATAAAGCAACTTCCAATGCAAATACTTTTGGTTTGTTTAAAGTTTTATTTGATAAAACAAAACAGGTTACTGTTTCCTTTAAATATTTGAAAATTCTTTAAATTACTAAAAAATTTAAACAAAGTAAAAATCACTAATCAATGTTAAGACATTACCCAGAGCTCTGTACTTGAGTACCTGGTCTATATTTTTGTACAGTCAAGTTAAAAGAGAGGTAGATCAGCTCCAAAGAATACACTAATAACACACTAATGTCAGTCTTAGCAAAATTTGGCTGAAAATAATGCAACATTTTTTCAAATAACAGATTCACTCAACTTTTGGACAAAAAACCAACTAATATAGTATATGAAATTAGAAATAAACAATAAAGGAGATTTCAAAGTTTATTTCTTATGTTTAGAAAGTAGAATTTGATTAGCTAAATATTACTTTACTTTTGCTCCATTCAATTTGACAGATCTTTATTATTTCACAGAAATATGCCTATTTTTTATTCAATCTAGCACAACTGGCAAAAAATTTCAGAGTTTGTCATTATTCTATATTTTAGTGTGCCAAATAATGCTTCTGTAAATTTTGCAGAATGAAATTTTTTGCTTTTCAGATTCAAGAAGACCGTAGCAGCTTTAATAGCGAAACAGGTGACGTACCGTCAAACAAGGTAACTTTGGACAGGTTTTCGTATATTTCTTGAAATATTGACTTTTCTATTAACACTGGACTGTGAAACTGCTCGATGTTGAACAACTATCTTAGTTGAGCAATGTTTTATTAGTTGATTGACAAATGGCGAAACAGGATAACTTTGGACGGTTAAAAGATTGACAGTATAGCTTCTTTCTTACCTCTTAGTTCTTTTGTTGGCTTCTTTAAAGGATCTCTAAGAGTAGATTGTTCAAGGTTAAATTTTAACTCAGCATTTTAAATCGACATTCAACTTTCTCTGCAAGCAATAGTTTTATCTAGGTTGATGTTTTAGCTAGTTTCTTAATTCATTCTTCTTTTTCTAAATGTATTTTATAGATATTTATAAATAATATATGGTATAATGGTTCACAACATTTAAAAAAAAGATTGAAAATTTATTTAAAAAACTTGCTTTTTTATTAACTTTATAACACAAGGGGCGTTTTATATATATATATTTTTTTTTGCAATTACGACCAATATAAAACAAATTTACTATTTGCATATCTTATATTATATTGTAACACAGGCTAAATTAAACATATCTACGCGCTATAGATAGTTTAAAAATCCCTGTGTTTTTGTTCATTTTTATAGCGACTGGCCATTTAATGAGGTTGTCAACGAACTGACAAATTTATATATTTAGACTATCTGTTTTCACAAAACATATTAGTATTTACTTATTATGTAAGGAATGTTATTTAAAAAGACTTTTAAAAGTTACGGTTATGTATGTCCAAAGTTACCCGTATGTCCGATGTTCCCTGGTTAAATATCTTATTAAGGAGATTGTTAAAATCTTATTAAGATTCTTAATAAGATCTTCTAAGATCATACAAAGATCTTATTAAGAATCTTAGTGAATCTTAAAAGATCTTTTCAAGAATCTTGGTAAATCTTAAAAGAATCTTAAAAGATCTTACTAAGAATCTTATAAGATCCTAAAAGAATCTTAAAAGATCTTATAAGATTCTTAGTAAGGTCTTGTAAGATTCTTTTAAAGATTTTTGAGAAACATTAAGATTCTTATAAGATCTTACTATGAATCTTATTAAGATCTTTTAAGATTCTTTGTGTTTCTTAAGATGTGTAAGAAAAATTAAGATTCTTACAAAAGATCTTATTAAGATTTTAAACCAAGGTTACCCTGTTTGACGGTAATATTTACCTCCTCAAAGTTACCTCAAATATATTAAATAATATTTTATTATGCTAGATATGACAGTATGATACTGCTATGTGCTAACCAGGCCTGAGTAGACTCCACACCAGTCCTGTCTCTAACAAATAAACAGAGCAGGCAGAGTAAAACATAAACAAGATGTGCAAAACTAGACACACTAGTTGACTAAGAGACTTAAATCAAACAAATAAAAGATACTGGCTAAGCCTGACTTATCTATACTGACTGTCTATATTAAATAAAGCTTTATGGTTTATATTCATATAAAGAAATAAAAATGGACTACCTAAAAGTCTTTTATGTACCTATATCTTAATGTGTATATCTTTGTCTTTGTCTTTGACTCGTTTGTCCACAATATTTTTTTTTGTAAAAAACAGACTTATCAAGAATTTGTGAGATATTTCGGCTGAAAAAATTGACCCAAAAAGCATATAGTAAGATACAATGAAAACACTTTCCCTGACGATTATACTTTGTAATCATAGTTAAATATATATATAGCTATATTTTGGTATTTATTTAGAGTTTTAAATTAGATGTTCTCAAATTTGTAACGTAACACAGATCAAAGACTCAAGTTGCGTTTTGCGTGTATATAATTATAATTTCTTTTTTAAGAGTGTCAATTTTATAGATCTAACGCCATACTATAAAAGCTGATTTATCATGTAAAATGCGCAAAAAATGTAAATCGTACACTATTTGTCATTCACGCAGAGTGGGTGTATTTTTCATAATTTTCAAAATTATTAGTTTAGTTTAAGTAAAAATAATAATAAAAGTAGGCACCATACGTTCATTGAAATCATCATTAGATGAAACTCTTGAAGAAGCTGGGATGAAAATGGTTAAAAACGAATAAAATACAGATGTACACTCAACTACCACATGGTAGTTAAAATAGTTTATAGAAATAAAAGGCGTAATACCATCTATATCATATATTGGATAACCTTTAAACACTATAGAAGATATAACTGCGATTTTAAGAAGTAGATGCAAAGATCTTTAAACATACTCTCGACCCAAATGTTAGTAGTTAACAGGTATCCCGATCAAAATCTCACAAGAAATATGATATTCACTGATTATGAATCATCTCGGTGCTGCAGAATGCAACTGATATTGTTCGCGCTTTATTTTGGATATCCGAGTTTGATACGCCTACTATTTTGATGATTCCTAATAGCAAGCTAATAGTTATTAAACCTTTTAATCTGAATAGGCAATATATTTCGTGTGTAACTCAATCTGTTGATTTGCACTTCTTCGTAGACGCTATATTTAAGTAATTATTTCTTACGTTATGGAAATAAGTCTAAGTTTTTTCTTTGCTTTATTTCGAGTGACTATGATTTTTTTCTCATACTAAATAAAATGATTTTAACGAGTTGAGTTGGCCACAGAATCTATTGGATACTGATCTATTGAATTCAGATAATGTTTCCTTTCAATACTTTTTTGTCTAACATGTCCAAAAGTAATGAAAGTGTGAAATGAGTACATTAGCTATAAATCTAAAGAACCTTTCTGTAAACCTACATATGTAAAACTTTATAGAAACTCTTATAAACCTTTAGAAATTTATATAGTCTTACCTTATAAAACCTTATCAAACTTAATATAACCTTACATATAACCCCTTATAAGAATGAATGTTCATGAACAATCAAATATGATTTAAACATAAGATAAGTAAACATTTATTTATTTAAGAACTAAAATAATTCTATTTATTTTTCGATAAATTAAGCAACTAGAAGTAAAAACATGATATTTTGTAAATAATCACAAAAGTTAATAAGGTAAATATATATTTCCACCAAAAGCCATCATCAGAGGGAATTTAATATTTACAGTGTAAATATAATAAAAAAAATGTGAGTTACTACTTTACAAAAACCAAAACATTAAAAAACTCAACAAGACCAAAGAGAGGGAATCCATTTTTCTTTGGATGATGGTTTTAATTGTTTAATCTACAAAGCTTCATCCACGTTTATTTTACTTGTTACCCCAATAGCTTTTCATAGCAATTTTAAAGTCATTGAACGATGTATGGTTATCGTTATTTGATAAAGTGTGCTTAACTGCATGAGAGTTTTTGACTTATTCCTACATGGTCACTTATCTTTCATATTCTGATCACCTCTCTTTATCCTATCTCAGGATTTCTTCTTTGTAATCATTGAAAAAACTGCGTTTTCTTTTGATTTACCTGGTTATTTAGGTTTGAAGGTTTTTCATTATACATTTCTAATGGTAAGTATTTATACGAACCAAGAACAGACTTGAATATATATAAACCAAAAGAGTCTTTTTTATTGAGATATATAAATAATATTATTTGAATGCATTCACAGACATCTTAAAACGAATGTCGACATATTTAGCAGTTATTATATTGATCTACATTTCTCACAAAAAAACATCTCTCTACCTATACAAAATCTACAAATTGACAAAAGTTTGATATAAAACCCTTTTTGTAACAGAATATGAATTAGAAATAATTTAAAAAATTTCCCGAATACTTGATCGGAAACAAAGAATATGTTTATTTACAATATTATTTACTCTCATTTTATGTTTAATTTATGCTGCGCTAATTTTATTGTATTTAGGCTAAGTTATCCTCTATGTATTCATAAAACTTAATTGGAAGTAAATCTTTCGCTTTCGCTCGTCATTGTCACTGCCTAATCTGATTCCAACCACATATTCCAATTAAAGTGTGACTCACGGCTCTCAGTTCCCCTTAGTCATGCGGCGAAAGAAACAAAAAGGGCAATGATATCATCAAAAGATTTTCTTTCGGAAAAACATTCTTTGCCTTTGTAGATAACCAAAAACATTTCTTTTTTTCTTTAGGTATTACCACAATAATAAGAAATTTTATTATACTTGTAAGCGGTGCAAATACTCATTTCTCCAATGTTGTCATCATATATAATGGTAACATAGTAAATGTTGTTACTGGATAAAAACTTTTCCATTGATTATCCTGCTAGTAGTTCCGAAAAAATAGAATTTTTTCACGATAATATGGTAATAATATGTAATACAACTAATAATATATCAATGGGAAGGTGTAGGAAAATTGAAAAAAAAACTCCTAATAATTAATGCAAGTTTAAAATCTTATATCTTAGATTATATCTTATATAAAATTTTATATTTTATAGATATTACGAACTTAATTTTGGAAAAAATTGCTGTAATTCTAAAAATACAACTGTATTTGAATTCTTCGCTTTAACTGGCTCGAATTTTTCTTGTATGCGTGGACAAACTAACTTACCAACAATCAAATTGATTTAAAGGAAATCAAAAACATAACATGTGTCATGTATTCAATATTATGATTCTCGTGTTTTGAAATAAACTGTCAAAACACTAGGTATTTTTTTCTAAAAATAAAAAACAGCTAGCTAAACCAACGATAGGTATATCACATAGATTGAACAAGAAAATTCTTGGATGGATTGAGTGCAAAACCAAATTGACATGCTTCAAGTTTAATACAGGTTCTGCTAGTTGTTAGATGACGAGGAAATGTTGCTATGGCTTTCGATTCTCCTGTCATTGATAATTAGCCTTTTTCAATAAATGGTCTGTAATACCCACATAAG
>JAUELD010047578.1:0-10469 GCA_031471615.1 Aglantha digitale | reverse complement strand
TGTGCGGAAAGTGATTTTATTTAGTAAGCCAGAAAGTATTTGATTCTGAGGAAACCCCACGGAAATGCTATTGTTTGCAATTTTTAGTATTTTAAGTATTCAACCAATCAAAGTTGCAGAATTCAAACTGCTGGTTTCCAAAGAAAAACTTTCATTTCAATACTCACTTATGCTTACGCGAAGAAGTAATAATTAAAAATAATGAAAAAAACAATTCAATATTCAAGAGAGACAATCACAAATACTTCAGAAAATAAATTTATAGTAAGAAACAATAATTATTTAAATCGGCAAAATAAAGACACTGCATGTTCTACCTAGCTTTGTTTGTCAATTTATTTACAATAGATGGACCTAAGCTGTATTATTTAGTGATATTTAAGATTAACAATTCATTTTAGTGAAGTCGTATACCAGTCACAAGTAAATAGAGTTATCCTTCGTTATTTCCATTCAGTAAATACATTTTTGTATCAAAGTTTGTTTTGCTTTTTTATATTTTTGCAAATCGTTCTTCTCGATAACGCCATGTTTAAAAAGTGTTTTAAGGAGGAAATTACAAACAGAAGTCTTCCATCGGAAAATAATTTCTCTATGCTTATGAATTGTATAGCTGTTTTTATTTAAATAGTCACAAACGATTGTTTTGATTTCTTGTAATTTGAAATTTCTTGAAACAAACTATATCCTCTACATCAAAATCTATACAAGAGAAATGAGAAAGGTAGAGGTACAAAAAAAGGTAGTATAAAAAAATAAAATAAAAATTTAATCTACCCATCCATAATTTAAATTATTTGTATGAATAAATTTATAAGTGTATTGTATAGTAACGTAACACACTTGTAATGTAATCAGTTGTTAATAAAAATATACTTTACATTGTTTACATGTATAGTACACATTGACATCGATGAAAGTAGATAGAAGCAATGGAGACTCAGCCTACCTAAATATTAAAATGTTCGTATTTCAAGTTCCACAATTTTTTTAGCCAGAAGCGAAACTTTGACATTTTTGAGAACCTTAGGGTATGAGACAAAGTTTTAAAATGTGTCCAGTATAAAAAGACGCCATAAATCAGCGATTTTATGTCTTCACAGTGATTTTTATTAATTTTTACTGTTCTTTAGGCTGCATATCATAATTATTTAACAACTTTAAGTTGATGTTAAAAGTAGATGATGCAAATTGATTATTGTTTGTCTCGAAGTGATGACATCATTTTGTGAATTTTACAGACCGAGAGGTTCGTACAATATTGAACAAAATATAAATTATTCACTTCCGATTGTGACACTTTTCTAGATTTACAATATGAAGTACAAATAAAATAATCTTTCAAACTCTCTCTGTAAGACAGCACTCTAAAAAGATTACACAGAAACTACACGAAGGTTTATCATTCATATTTTCAATTCGTTCAAATGTATACGTCAGAAATAAGGTTGATGATTCCCCTATTGCTTGTTCTTCAGTTGAGCTCTCTTCGTAGTGACAGCTTGGAAACCCGACTTGATGCTTTGCACGGAGCACTTGGAGCCACATTGTTCGCACTGCAAAAAGAACAAACGCGTCTCTTTGTGTAAAATGGTTTCTGGTGATCGACATGTGTGACAGGTAACGTACTCCTCTGTAAAACATAAACGTTATCAATATTAAAGAACACTCGTTAAAAAGAAAATGCAAAGATCGCAGTTTACTTTAGAAGTTCAACGATATTCCTTTTTAAACAAAAATTTAGAAAGAAAAAAGGGTAGCTTTGAAGTTAAGAGCATATTTTATCAACCAAGCATAAATCATATTTGAGCAGATATGTCATCGACACTCGGATGACTCATGATAAGAAATCGAATGCATTGATGCAGCAGTTTCTCACATCTTTCGTAGACAACAATCAAAGAAATTACTATCATAACTTTTAGCCATTTAAAAACTTTTCATTTTATTTGAATGTCACTGTAACGTCACCTTTTGATGCTTTTTGATGTTTAAAAATTAGTATAAGTTTTTTATAAGTCAGTGCTTAGAATGGAACACATACTTACTTATATATCTTTTTAACACATTTTCTATATGCTTCTGTTGGAACTTGCCTTTTATAATCAACTGATTCGTACCGTCTACAGTACCACTAAATAAATAACAAGTCTACATTTTAAAATATTGGTTAAACTATTGTACAAAGCATAAAAGGAATGTATTGTGATTAAATGTCGGGCAAAGTATTATTGAGATGTACGGAGATAAATTTTGTCTAAAGCATTAAGGGAAATATGCCTTGAAAAGTAATAAGGGGGGGGGGGGACAATGTGTTAAAATTAAGTGAAAAGTATTAAGTGATGACAAGTGTGCAAAGCATAATAGAAGAAATAGAAAAAAAGTGATGGAAGAAAAAACCTACCTGGTACCCAGCTCTGCCAAGAGAAAAGCTAACAGATGTTTAGGTTGTCTATGAAGAATTTTGCATATATCAGTGAAGTTTACAAAAGAAGTTCTTTTACTACCAACACGAACGACTTGTGGAGGTTTCATAACAAATTTACGTTTACCACCTTCCACCAGATTAGGGTTTTTAGAACGCATTATGTCAAAAACACGTTTTAAAAGCTGCAAGCGAAAAAGTTAGAAAAATAAACTAGTGTTATAACCAGCAGAGACTTAATATAAAAGTCTGTTACACTAATAAATGCAGCAGAGAAAGAACTGCAACTTGCTACAAACTGTAAAATAAGATACAAAATCCAAATTGAAAACTCATTACGGACACAAGCATAATAAAGTTAAATTATGCTCACCTCATCATAAGTATATTCCCTAGTGTCGTCTTGTGACGGGATATTTTCTTTATTTTCATCTAAATTTAAAAATAATAATAACGCAATAACCACCTCGTATCACCTAGCAACTAACAAAACATCTATCCAAAACAAAAGATTGAAGTGTATACCTATAACAGCAGTTTCTGCATTTGTTCCTTCTGTCTAAATATGTAAACAAAAGCAATTAGTGCTGATATTTTCGTAGGTGAAAAAACATCTTTATAAATTAAATATGGCTGATTTATGGCAACAAGGAAATTGCATTATTAATATGGTAGATACTGAAAAATTCCAAATGTTACCTAACTGGGTGAAAAAGCCTTGTTTACAATAATATTCATAGGCAGATTTATGCAACAAAAGTTCAAAAGTATTAAACATTTGGAATGTTTACTGAAAATGTCACTGAATAATCTTATTGATCTTTAAGCCCTTAACTCAAGTTCAAACCGTTTACAACTTTACTTACTATTAGTGCGTCACTTAGTCCATCCATATCGAGAGGTTGTGTCCTCTTCTTTTTCTTTTTCTTTTTAAGATTACTAAAATCATCGAAATCCATATCATCTACAAATGGCTTCGAAACTTTCTCTTTTTCAACAGCAGCAGGGGCAGCAACGACAACATCTTCAGCTGGAGCTGCTTGTACTGGAACGGTTTCACTAGATTTCCTGTCGAGATCATCTAAATTTATTGGGGTCTTCTTTTTTTTCTTCTTTTTCATAGATGGATCAAACACCTGTAAAAAAAAATATGTTTTTATTTATTTTCAATCAAAATTAACATTGTGTGACAATGGTACTAAATACTAAGTACCAGTGCTGAATGCCATTAGTATACAATGAGACAATGAGAATGCTGATGCTTTTGAGTGAGTATGTAAAAGATGGAATATAAAGTGTAACAATGAAAATGACACACAATGAAAAAGCGGTGAAGAATGCAGACCTGTAATTACAAACCAATAACTTGAATGTGGTATGAAAAAACTTAACCAGGCTTTCCTTCTTTCACAAGATACAGTAATATGTGCCTTGTAAATAATAAGTTAATATATGATTACAAAGAAGTGAAGTTTAAAAAAGAATTTTTTGCTTCGGTCAAAATTTTCTTTCAGCAAAAAGAAAATCTATTTTGTCATATTTTTTTGTGTATACATTCTGAAATGTTGCAATGCTTTGTTACTTCTTCTTTTCTTTCGATTAAATTTTTTATTAGGTAACAGGGGTTTGGAAGGAAACCTTTGGATGTAGAAAAAGGTAAAAGATAGAGAATATAAAGATCGTTTACAGTTGGTAGTAACTAAATAAATGTCTGTAGCAGCATTGTGGACACCATAAAAAGATTATTTCTTAAAATAAAAAAACCTCCCATAAAAATGTTACAGAGAAAGTTTTATAGATATAAAACTAGTATAGATCATATTATTTATAAGGGGAAGTGAGGGCCAAATCAAAATGCTATATATTTTATCCATTTCACTGATCTTTTAAAATAAGACTGACTTTTCATTAGTTTTTAAGGAAGTTTTTAAGGAAGTTTTAGGGTTTTAAATTTTTCAAAACATCTATGTTGGTGACACCAATGATGCAGACTAGTTATTTAACATACTCAATTACAACTGCATAAATATAATGTTTGGTGCGGTGTGAAAAACTATTTTCAATTGTTTACACAAGATTCTGACATTATACAGTAAAACCACACCACAATGTAGAAAATTACTCAAAATCTCATAGATTATGTATTTTAGAGTATTTTATTGGAAAATATTAATTTATTATCTTTTCATTTTAGCATGCAATATAATATACACACTCAAAACAAAACTAAATACTTTTATTTGGAAATTAGATAAATGAAAACAAATAAATCAAAAACAATATTTTATTTATATAATAATCAAAATCATGTCCTTCATACTGGATACTGACGAGTAATTTCAACCAAGATCTTTTCATACTGTTTATCATCATTTGAAGACCGCCTCATGAACTCTACTAGATATGTATGAAACATATGTTCCATTCATTATTCGAAACATACGCTTTGCACGAAGTTTTTAAGGAAGTTTTAGGGTTTTAAATTTTTCAAAACATCTATGTTGGTGACACCAATGATGCAGACTAGTTATTTAACATACTCAATTACAACTGCATAAATATAATGTTTGGTGCGGTGTGAAAAACTATTTTCAATTGTTTACACAAGATTCTGACATTATACAGTAAAACCACAGAAAAATAATCAAACAGTGAGACATTCGTTTCATATTAATTGTTAACATTTCGAGTTTTATAAAATTTGTTCATTTTATTTTCTCATATGTGCTTTTTCTAATGTGTTTTCCTTTTGACCTGGGAACCAAAATTGCAACCTTAAACATATATAAACAATCAAAAAATATCTTATTGGATAAGAAAGTTTTAAAACTCTTCTTACACTTTACTATTGTCTGATTAGTACAAAAGTTTGATGAATTTTCATGTTGAAGAATCATTGTATAGACCATGCTTTTATATTATTATATAAATAAAATACATTTCCCCATATTTACTTTCACCAGAAGAAGATATTGTCAAAAGTTACTCATATTGGTTTGCTTGTTCAACAAAGAAACATGTCACATCAGCTACTTCACAAATTTAGTCATGTGACTTTACAGAACTGCTTATTTTTAGCTATTTATGGATTTTGGGGTAGTTTAATGTAAACTTTTTTGTGTTTAGTTTTGAAAGGTGATCATTTTAATTCAAAGTTTTTCTCTTGCCCTCAGTTCTTCTTTAAAGAAAACCCTAATGGTTTAAAAGTAAAAGAATGTTAAACTTGCCCTTTGACACCAGGCTACCAGTTAGTACATATAAATTAATGAAATAATCTTCGTTTATAAAAATAGCACTTTTTAAAAACATAGAATCATTTAACAATTCACTCAATTTATATACATAGAATATATCTAAATTTTTAAGAAAAGTTTTTACACATTTGAAAAAATAACATACAACCGTTGAATTAAGATACATAATTTAACTAGCATGTCAGGATTAGAAATGCAATGCATAAAGACAATAAAAAACAAGTTAAAATTTAAGTTAATTTTAGAAATTACTGAGACTTTTTCTTTATGTCATGTTAGATTTAACTATTGAGTTTTTGGATTTAAGCTTTTACTTAATTCTGTTGATGGAAAAAATATATTTTTTACATGAGATACATAATTTAACTAGCATGTCAGCATTAGAAATGCAATGCATAAAGACAATAAAAAACAAGTTAAAATTTAGATGAATTTTTTGAAATTACTGAGACTTAGTGTTAATGTCATGTCAGATTGGTTTTTAGCCTTGGAAGTGTTAATTGTTGTAGCTATTTTATGATTTATATAGGGACACAACACAGCTCATTTTGGGCATAACATTAAGAAAAAAATTATTAACACAGCCATGAATTTAAATTTTTTGAAAAATTGTGATATTAGATTTTTTGGTAAAATTCCTGATCAGGAAATATCATGATAGAATTCCTAGATAGAATTTTAATAATTCCACTTAAAGGGGCCATCAATAAATAGATTATGTCACAGAATATGGCCTTCCAAAAACCTATTCTTAAAAATGACTTATTTAAATTAAATTATTTATATATGGTAGATTATATGATAGACCTGAATTCTCTAGAATTGACTTTTCATCTTGTGAAACACCACTTAAATATATGGTAACTGTAAGTAACTGGTAATATGGTAAGTAAGTAACTGGTAATATGGTAACTGTAACGAGACCAAGTGAATAGGCAAAATTTGAGGTTATCATGTGAAACTTAATAATCACATGACTTTCTAAAAGCGTGATAGTTACCTCTATAGTAGCGCTACAGACTTGAAATTAAGTCAGCATGGTAACTGCAACGAGACCAAGTGAATTGGCATAATTTGTAGGGGCACTATGTCACATTTCGTAGATCACCTGACTTTCTAAAAGCTCGATAATTACCTCTATAGGAGTGCTACAAACTACAGAACTACAGACCATATATCTGTACGATTATTGCACCCAGCCCAAATGAAAAGGAACAACTTGGTAGGGTTGAAATTAGAAATTCGAGAAAAATCAAATTGTTTATATATGAATGAGTTTTAATGAAACTCTATTTTCTATTAACATATAAGATTTTCATTGTCTCACCTATCTACATAGTTTCAATGTAGAAAATTACTCAAAATCTCATAGATTATGTATTTTAGAGTATTTTATTGGAAAATATTAATTTATTATCTTTTCATTTTAGCATGCAATATAATATACACACTCAAAACAAAACTAAATACTTTTATTTGGAAATTAGATAAATGAAAACAAATAAATCAAAAACAATATTTTATTTATATAATAATCAAAATCATGTCCTTCATACTGGATACTGACGAGTAATTTCAACCAAGATCTTTTCATACTGTTTATCATCATTTGAAGACCGCCTCATGAACTCTACTAGATATGTATGAAACATATGTTCCATTCATTATTCGAAACATACGCTTTGCACGACTCCACATACTTTCTACATTTTGAGTAAGTTTACGCATTTCCATTGAAATTTGCAACATTGTTGTAAACTGCCCATCCATTAAATATTATATGATTTCCTGGTTGAACATATTTTTGAATCAGTGGGCAAAGGGTATTGGCGTCTTGTTTGGCAACTTGGACGAGAAAACATTTTTTAAGTTTCTTTACATTATCAAAGTAATAATTCTTGAGGGCAACTTGCTTTTACTGAAAAACGAATTAGCACAAACAGACACTTTGTTTTTTATTAGCTTTTTTATTTGACTTTTTACTTGACTTTTTCCTGTCAACATTTTTAAATACGGTTCAATACATGTTCCTGAAACGAGTGTTATGATATGTTATATTGCATGCAAACTTTTTCGCTAAGATTTATGAGTGCACAAATAGATTCAACAAATTTTTGGCACGTCTAAGTAACTATCACTGATGGCTTGCCATAAAGCAAGTTAAAAACGTGAACGCGTTTTCTATACATATCAAGAAAATTATTCGGTCTAGACCAGTCAACATCATTTCTTTTGTGACAGAATCCGTATAAAAAGAACTTTTTAAAACCCAACTCTAGATTAAACAACGAAAATGCTAAGGGGAAGAGTCCAAGAAGAAATTGTTGACACAAATCAGATTTTGATGGTAGCGGAAAGAGAAGCTCAATTATGGAACTTATTACGATGATTCTTTTAATTCATGAGATAGTGCCATGCTTGTGGTAAGCTACTTCCAGAATTTAAAAATGTTGACAGGAAAAAGTCAAGTTAGGTTCTCATCTCATTCTCTCATTGTTATAAATCTTATTCATTATTTCCTCATTCATGACATTTTTATAGTCTTGTAATGATGATTCAAATGTTCCACAGTCACTATATTAAAAAATTAGAATCTAGCAAATGTAATTGTGCTCCTGCCATAAATTACTACTTGCGATTGGGGAGTTATTCTGATCAAGCTGTTTCGAGGAAGCAGTAATTGATGTTTTAGAGGATTCATTAGAAAGCGAAAAGGAAGATGATATAAATAAAGAGTACTTCCACAAGTATTTAAGCGTATATATTAATACTTGAGTTAACATAAGTTACATATAATATAAGTTCCTGATTGTCAAATAATTGTTTTTAATACGATACATTATAAAATTTTGCATTTTATATGCCACGAAAACATAACTCTTTAAAACTTTACATACTTGAGATTTTACTTTACGATTTCCCTTAAATTTAGGAGATTCTCACTAAAGTTTTGAAGATTCTCTCTAAATTTTCAGCATTCTTCCTAAAGCTTTTTAGAGTTGTACTTTATCACATGAAAAAGGATATAGTGTTAAGGGTGAAAAGGATATGATCACTTTTTCAAAGTCAAGCTTAAGTTATAATTTTCAGCAGGCCAGATTTAATTGGCATATTCTTATAGAAACAATATAATGCAACGGAATTCAAGGCCAGAATATTTAGCTGACATAGTTGTATCCTTTGTATTCGTTCCAGCGCAGCTATACCAGATATATATATATAAGCCTTTCATTATATTTTACATTGGTGAAAATACTACAAATAAATCATGTGTTCCTATTAAATGAGTGTGATCTACACTATCTTTATCTTTATATTTTTTTCTGTCAAGCTCTCACAAGGGTTGTTATTCAAGACGCTGTTATTTTCATAGGGGTGGGTTTTCTTGGGCATACATGTAGAATGATCTAGGTGATTCATTACATATATGTGGGAACTAAGTCAAGGATGATTGCAATAAATCCTTTGAAAAGTCAAAATAAGTTTATTTCTTATTCCATCAAAAGATGTATTTTGTGTGTATAACAAAAATCTTAAATATTAACACCATGAATGAAACTCAACAATATAAATAAATGGTTATATATTTAATTTTTTCTTCCTCCCAAGTTGTTATTAGAATTGAGTAAATAGTATGAATATGATAGTGGTCAGAGTCAAACCAGTTTAATTTATGAAGAAGTTTGCTTGAAATAACGTTTTAAGATTAAAAAGAATAAAATCTTTTGAGAATAAAATCTAAGAATAAAAGTCATGTCTTTTTTACGTATCTTAAGCCTCTCATTAATTCCCTTTTGAATTTGAGCAGACTCAAACCTTGAACAATTACAATGAAATTTTAGACGTTTACAATAGAGCTGGTCAACATTTAGCAAGGTTTGCGCATATTTCATTTTAGTTAAGTATTTGGATTGTATCATTCAAAAGGTATTGTGATTTAATAGAATATGCATGAATGTTGAAAGATAGATACCATGCAAAGTTTCCAATTTCAATTTTTTATTTACATTTTTTACACTGGCCAAATTTCATGTTTTTGGATGTTAAAAATGGTTGCAATTGCCTGTTTTGAAATGTTACCTAATTTGTTAGCAGTGTTATTTTTTAACCTCAAAATATAAATCTGTTCCATAGCTCCATTTTTATAATTTAAATAATGCTTTTATTTTCCGTTTAACAAGGTTTGTTTTCGATATAAAAAAGCTCTTTAGGGCTGTCTTTGGTCTTTCATAGTATAACCATAGTGCTTAGGAAATTAATCTATTCTAGGAATCGTTTATTTGGATTTTAGACATTCACATGGCTAAGCTAGTGCTGTGTAAACAATTCATTTAATTTTGTATGTATGAGCCCTTTGTTATTTCCATCGTGTGAAATTATCTTTTCACAAAATTGTGTTATTTTAATTTATTCTTGAGTTTTGATAAAATGCTATGACTAGGAAAAACTATATTTTTGAATTTTACTTGAGGACAGATATAACATATATTACTTCAAAACGGTGTTTGATTTCTTCTACTTTAGCTATGTTATTCAATTTATGCTAATTTATTTCTAACACAACTCACTTAACTTCAGGTGACTTAATTTTTTTTGCTACATATCAAGGTGAATTCAGTACTAAAGTTATTATCTCGTAAAAAAAATGTGAAGACATTCCATCAGGAGTGTACAAACTATAGAGTTTAATTTTAAATCAATGGTGAAAACTTAGCGCTATTGCACTTTCGTACCCCCCTATTTTTTTCATCGATTCTGATAGTCCTTCATACGCTGATCAATATTTACAA
>JAUELD010047523.1:0-10487 GCA_031471615.1 Aglantha digitale | reverse complement strand
TTACGTAATATAATTATAATATTAAGCTGTTTAACAAGATGCATAACAATGGATTGTAACAATTTCCGATTGTTATTAAACAGTTACCAAAAATTAAATTACTACTATGCACTTACAAATGCACTTACAAATATACCATAAAACTTAAAAAACGTTATAGCAGCAACATCTAACAATCATTGCGGTTACACCTTACGAATATTTTTAATAATATTTTCGAAAGGATTATTTCCAAACTGAAGCTGCGACATAAACTCAACTAAACATATTGTTGCAATATCGGCAGCAAAGTAGCAGCATCGCATTTTGCCACTGCCACCAGAAACCCTCTTTGTTTGGTGCTCATACCCACCAAACACCTTTCGTCAATTTGGACAGTAGTCCTAGGTCCTCTGAGAACTACAGGGTTATTCTGCACATACATCGCGCATGAAGTTACGTTGAATCTTTACTCATGAATCGACGGTGGTATGGTTGCTACCCACTTTAAACTCTCTTTTGCTTTTTTATTGTCAGTTCTTCAAACGACCAAGCATAAATCAAATCTAGTCTATATATCAAATCATCTTTGACATCATTTGTGCCTACTTGCTGCATAATTTGTTAGCATTTCGGACAGATTTTGTTTTGGGGAAGTGAACCATGATTTTGCGCCCAAATGACTGCGGTTGGTATTGTTGCTGTTGCCAATGTCAACTCACGTTCCGTTATATTTGTCAATACTGAAAAACAGGAGAAGCTGCCTTTTTAAAGTAATAAGTAATAAATAATGTCGAAGGAAAAAATAAGAATAATTGATTAAGTTGTAAATGGTAAGTTGAAAAATATGTAATTATGATTTTTTGCTTATTGTAAGTACAGTATGGATCGCCAATAGAATCAAAATGATGACAAGAGCACAGATTTAAAGTTTATTTTATAGCTTTATATGCAGAAGTAAAATAATAGTATTGTTTATTCGTTATTGAAACTGACCTTTGAAAATTAGTGTATAGAATGTAGTAATAAATGTTTTTATATAAAAGCAAACTTAACCTGCAGGGCTTATGTTAACCATTGTTTTAAGTTATTTGAGTTACAAACAATAGAGACACGTTTTGATTCGGCTGGTTGGTTCAATCTTTTTGTAAAATACTTGGTAAGTATGGATTATGTCAAAAATTGTATTTTCATTCAAATCAATCTCATTGCAAGGTAATTTTCAAAGAATATTATTAGATTTACTGGGTATTCATATAGATGCGTAAATTATATTTTTTGGAAAAACGGCCGAAAATAATCGTGCATGAAAACCAACATTTTTTTGATGTTTAAATAATAGGCGTTAGTCAGTTTTTTTATATTTTGACAAAGCTGTGCCACATACACAATAATTGCTGAAAAACTATTTTAATTAATCAAACTAACTTTAACAGCGTGCATAAAAATCTTTGTAACAACAGATATTGTTGTTATTCTTTACACTTCTGCAACCCTAACACTCGCAAACACGATACAAGGACCTACACTCGAAATTAAATTTCGAAACAGGCGGAAGCTGAACTCACGACCATGCAATTTAGTATTATCGCTCTACCAGTTGAGCCCCTAGTTGATGTTTTTCAAAGCCTCTTTATAAACATGTAGCAATATGCAAGCAGAAACAGAGATTGTGAATGTGTCCTTAACTACGAACTACCTTTCACATTATTTTCCTTATACAATATGTTATATTGAATACTGGAGTATTGCAAGCAACAGTAGTAACAAATGATATCAAGTAACTACTGGTATTGAAGAAGAAGGAAAACTTGATAACGTAGGGCTGCTCTAAATATTAGTCAGATTGGTTACCCTTTGTACACATACCACACCTATTAAGTTTGAAGTCCTAAAAGTCTATATAACGGTGGCTAGAGCTGTTTTAAGAAGTCACGTGGTTTCAAAAAGTAGACGTAGGGCTGCTCTAAATCTTAGTCAGATTGGATACCCTTGGTACACATACCACACCTATTAAGTTTGTAGTCTTTAAAGTGTATTCAACGATGTAAAAGTTGTTTTGAGAAGTCACGAGACGTTTAAAGAGTAATATAATATTCCCCAGCTAAGTTAGCAATTCCAAAAGCTGACGTCAATTATCGGACAATATTTCAAACTTACCGAATTTCCTCACTTTTCAAAATTACATAACATAATTTATTTTTGTTCTTTTAAGAAACTTTTTTTAAAACGATTCGATAACTACTGTTCTTTATTATTCCTTTTGATTGGTTAAAATTTTAATTCGAATTTTTTTTTGAATTGCTCAATTGAACATTGAAAAATTGAACAATTAAAAAAAGATAAAATACAACAATGAAAAAAAGCGTGTTTGTTACTACAAAAAAAGTTACATGAAAAAAAACATCAATGCAATGACGAGTTAAAAATTATAAAAGAAAATATTCTGTATTACGGAAATTTTGTTGATGAATTGAAGGATGAGGTAGATTGTTTTGAAAAAAATCATGTGATAAGTTACAGAAATGGTCGCTATTCTGACGAAATTCGCACTGTCTACTATGAACTGTTAAAACGAAATGTTGGGGTAAAAAGTTGTGGCGAAATCATTAAGTTAGTGTTAGAAAAGTAAGTAAAGTAAAGTTATATATATAGAAGTTGACTAATTTGCAAATGAAAACATTTAAATAAAAAGTTTCTCTGCTTGTAGGAATTTATTTTTAAAGAAAGCACTATAACAAAATTTTAATTATAAACAAACTCTAGTACTTCAATTTCTTTTCATTTACCATTTCATTTATTTCGATAATTTCTTGTTTTAGGTTAGCCGGTAAAACAATTGATAAATAGCCCAAAAAAAGTTTAGCTGCCACAATGATGGTTGAAGCAGAGCTAATTTCAAAGTGCCAAGTAAATGAGGCCCTACTTTGTAGCAAAAACAACATCTTGCATACTAATGGTACCAAATATAACTTTCAGAAGGTAGGGTCGTATCAAGTCAGTCCTTCATCAGGAACATATACTTTAGGTATTGAATATATGTTTTCTAGTGAAGCTTCTAGTTACTTTGAAACATTTCGTGATATTTTGCTTGACATGAGTAACATGTTTTTTTCTGATAAGGAAGTCAGTTTAAATACAAAGAATGTCCTGTTTAATTTTAAAGGACTTATGACTGATCGTTGTTCCGTAAATACAACATTTTTTTATCAATTTAAACAATGGCGGAGTGAGATAATACCAGAGGTGGTCAATAATTATGACCTGTTAGGTCATCAGCAAAAAGAGTAGTTAACTCGCATGCATCATGTGTTTTGTGGATTGCATGTTCTTCATAACCTTGGTCTTTATGCTGAAAGAGCAATAAAGTAATGGGAAAAAGTTGTTTTAGAAGACTTCTCTAGTCACTGTGGGTTCACTTCAAGTAATTCACGAGTAATTTTTTTTTTGAAATTTAAAAATTGACAAGTATTGCCCATGGTGCCAGAGAAATGGTAAAGCTGCAGAATGGCAAGCTTTTATCGACAAAAAAAATCACCAAATTACATGATTTCTTTTCTGCATCAAAGGTTTAATATATTTTTCGCATTAGGTGTTTATTTCCATCAAACACATCTAAAAGATTTCTTAAGTCATCCTGATGGATCAATTTTTTTACACCAATCGATAAAACAAGATATAACATCTTCCTGTTATCTTGCTGCTTACCGGGCACTTGGTATACTCAATAAGCCGATCACAGATCCACTCTTTAGGAAGGTTTGAGAACCTGGTCATATATTTGAGCTAAACCCTCTCTGGGAAAAATTATCATTATCATTAGATTCGTTTAGTATTGATGCTAGTTCGTTGCTTGCTGATGAAAATACAATATTTGGTAGTGATTTAATTTCCCATGATAATATATATGACACGCTTTTTCAACAAACAAATTTTGCATTTGATTCTTTAACTAAAGAGTGTCTTGAGTTGATTTGTTGCACTTGTTCCCTCATGGTCAAAAGGCAACTGAAAGATCAGTTGCCTGGTCGAATTTACTATCAACCATCGATTGACGTTTTAAGTGAGACCAAAAATTGTCTCAGAACAAATGTATTATCAGAAAGGGACTTCCCTCAGTTCGATCGAGTCATGTCAATGAAGCCCAAGTTATCTACCATTGCTGCTTGTGGTGTTATAATGTTTTCAAATAACAAGATAAGCGAGTGGCTTGCAACTAAAACAGAAAATGAATTGAATGATATTATATCAAATGCTCTTAAATAACAATTAAAAAATATTGAAAAATATAAAAATTGTAAAAAAAATATAATCTCCTATCGCTTTGACTTAATGGAAAAATTAAAACTCCAAAAAGAATTAAAGATGCAAAAAGAATATGACGAAAAACAACAAATAACAAAAGAAATTAATAAGTTAGGTGGGTCATCTTTGAATTACTGAAAAATTGAAAATAGAAGCAATAAAATTGCAAATAAAGTACAGGAAAAAAGTTTTATCCCAAACATTTCCTGATAAAAAATTAGGACAAATTGGTGAAAAGATGATACAAACAAGTATAAACTATTTAATTATAATAAGCTGTTTAAAATTTTTTGTTGTATCATAGAGTTTTCATGTTCCAGCATTGTATCTAGAGTAAATACTTTGCAAGTAATTCGCCAAAAAAATGAAAGGATTCCTCTTGCGAGCAGTGTTAAACGAACATTCAGAGAAAATATTCAAACCAGCGAAGAACCATCCGAAAAAAAGCAGAAAATTGAAAAAAAGGTTCCAAAATTTTTTGGTAAAGTAATGATATTTGGTATCGTGGTAAAGTTATTTCAGTGTTGGATGAAGATGATATTAGCGACGAGTGTGAGTTTGAAGTGGTGTATGATGGTTTTGATGATAAATATGACGTCATGTTAGTGCAGGAGTGGCGTAAGGGTTGGGTTGTGATTGAAGGGAAAGTTTAGATTTTTATTTTTTTTTATTTTAGTTTCTGTTAAAACGAAAATGTTGTGTTTTAGCTACATTCTGATTGTTTATTTATTTTTTTATAACATTTTCTTAAATAGAAATGTTGAATGAGGAAATATAAGAAAGAGTTAAACAAAGTTCCTTGAAATATACTAATATTGTTAGAGTTGATAGATTATTAATGCCAGTAGTTAATATATACTTTACCAACTACATTAAATTGTGTCATTATTAAATGTTTTCCTAGTGCCTAAAATTGAAATTCAATTATGGCAGATTTGTTAAAATTTGTGTTTTTCAGTTTAAAAAGTATTATTGTTTATTTATGTTTCTAAGGAAAGTTTCAGGTACATTATCTTCATAAGATGTTTTTATAATAGTTTTATGTTTAGATTACTATTATTTGAAAATTTAATTTATTAATTATTTGTTGAATGTTATTTTGGATTTTATTGATATGTTTGTATTGTACCTTATTTTCTGGGTATTACCATGGTTGCTAAAAACTAAGAACTTGTTGCTATAGGACTGGATTTATTGATGTAGGTGTTTCTCGATTATTAACCACTAGAAATCTTAAAATTTTAAAGTTTCTTAGATGATATTTAATATCCTTTTATTAAATTTTGTATTTTATATTTTATTCATGTATTTTTAGGTTGTTGCTAAGGCAACATTTTTGTTGCTATGGACAATTATTGTAAATATTTAAACATATTAATGACTTGATTTGATTTTCCGTTAAATTTTCTCTATATGTAAAAGTTCCATTATTTTTGTGGTTTATTTATGGTTGCTAAGCGCAAATAACTAGTTGCTTTGGGCCTAGATTTACAAAATTAGAAATTTGTCTTTGTATTTTGATTACTAACAACTGGAAATCTTTAAATAACTTTTTTGTTGAGTTTAAATTTCTCTTGAAAAGAATCTTTTGACGTTGCTAAATTCAATGTTTGGTTGCTAAGGGGTAATATTTATGAATTTTTTTAGTGGTTCCCTTAAACTTGAGTATTTTGATAAAATGAAATAGAATTATAAATAGAATTTTATATAATTTTTTTTTTTTTTTTTTTTTAGCACAATATAATATATTTTTAGGTAGTTGCTATGGTTAATTTTGTTGCTATGGATGTTTATTTTTAAAAAATTCAACCAAACATTTCATAAGTTATTGTTCCTTATTATATACAGTTATAGAAATTGTTATCTTCATATGTGTATTTTTCATTCCCGGTGTCATCATTATACATGCAAAAATATAACTTTTATTATATATTTTCGTGCCGTTTAGTTATAATTTCTTGGTAGGAATACAGTACCAACTTTCCTAAATTAGCACTTAAATCGAGTATAGAAAAAAATAAATAACTTTAGAACCGCTTATACAAATTTTATGTTTGACCCCTCATTTTCATTCTCTCTTAAAGCTCTATTTTTTGGTAGAGTTTTCAAGATCATTCCTAGTACTTCATTTTTATCCTTGGAATTGCCAGCTAAGTTATGGTAAAACATTTTTTCCGCTTCTTATTATCCAAACTATATATTTGAAAATGTATATATCGGAATATATATATTTTCTATCCTGCATTTAATTATATTCCACTGTGCTCGTAAACTGTACAAGCGCCCTTTTATTTAGTATATAGTAAGCTGAAAGCAGGCAGCATATGGTCATATGCATTAAATAAGAAGAAAGTCGTTAGTAGCTAAACTGGAAATTAAGAACATTATTTAATTATATAAAATCATAATTAGTGAAACACGGCATTTAAAAAAACACGAATGATAAAAATTATACCTAGCATACATTTTCTTCTCCATTAGTGTTAATAAAAACAATTTATATTATCCACACTCATTTATCCATTTTCCCGTAACTTCAGGTTGACCGTCTTTCATTTCGTATTTTTGTGAATAAAAGTGCGCATTTTCTTTTAAAGAATTTAATTGGGTCAATAAAGCCGGGAGTTTTTATTTATTTATTCATAATCACTCGAAAGAGTTTTTTCTAGTAACTTATTGAAGAAAAAGTTTTTTTTATATATTTCGATATATTTATGTTTGATTTATGCATTCACTTTTAACTTAAAATATTAGTTATAGGATTGCTAAGTTTAGTTAAGAATATGTCCTAAGAACTTAATATTTTCAAATTAAGATTTATTATAAAAAAGTTTAAAAAAGTTTAAAATAATATAGAAATTCAGACGACGAAAAGAATATTGCATAAGACAACGTCCTTTTAACCTATATGCAACGTGAAACGTTATAATAGTAGCGAAGTGAAAACGTGAAGAAATCAACGATTTTTGTATCAATGTCTAGAAACTAACTACTCTTCAACGTTGTACGAACGTTGAAATAACGTCGTCTGCTTGCTGGGAGATAATCCAATAACTAAACTTTTGTTTCTTGGTTCGAACAAACACAGTTTTGTTTCCCATGGAGCTTAAAAGCAAATTGTCTTGTTTTTTATATCCGTTCTTAAAGCTAAAGAAATAAGGACACATAAAGCAAGGGAAGCTATACAGTATATAACGAAGTGAGATATAATCTTTGGACTATAAGACCTTTTACAGCCTGATATTATTAAATTAAGTGATAAATTGTTGAACTCAAAATAGTTAGTTACTTGAGTTACTTGTAATGGCCAACTTAAATGGTTACTTTTTATCGTTGAAACAGAGAGAGAATACAAACAAAGAAATACTGTTGCTATACATAACAATAATAATACCAATATAATGGAGATTTTCACTGCATCTCCAGATAGTCTAAAGTCTAACTTGCACCAATTATTATGCTCTTTATAATCAAAAACGAGATTGACAACAGTGAAACAACAACGAATTGTGAATTGACAATTTTTCAACATCAGATAGGTACGCTTTCACGATTATTTTTTAGTATAAGACTAAATATAATATACATACACAATGCTTTATTTAATTTTATCCTTTCTCCTCCTTTTAATATACTATTTACAAATTTATTATAAAACAGAAAATCATTGTTTTAAACTAACATATGCATATAGTAACACATCAAACTAACCAGGGTAAAAATAGCAAATATATGAAATCATGGAGAACTATCAAAAAATAACCAAGTGCCAAAGACTTAATCGCTTAAATATTTAATTTGTATTTGCTGTATACTGTACGTTATATTTATAAAATCATATAATAGTAAGGGCGGGGTTTCCTCGCTGTTTAACTTTTAGATCCCGCTATAAATTTTTTAACACAAACAACTTTTAATGCAGAACTATTGTTTAGAACATAGAAAACATATGATCCCAGGGTTGGATCCAGGGTTTTTTTTTCGGTGCAGCGACCCTGCTGTAATTTCCAAGCCAAAACAGAATCCATATGTTAGTAAATTTAAGGTCAGAAAGTTGAAGTTTCAACACAAAAACTCTTTTGAAAAAAATTCAAAACCTGCTCGGGGCCAAAAAAGGGATAAAAATAAGTGGGGGATCGTTCACCACGAAGTCCGGAGCAAGATCTCTTCCGCTTAGAAGAATTTGTTTTAAATATTATGAGAAAATTACCGAAAATGTTCAAAATAAGTGGGGGATCGCTTACCACGGAGAACATTCTAATCAAAATCCTACTGAAAATGACAATAGAACGTTTTTAAAACAAAGAATATATTTCATGATGATATAATTTCTTTTAAAAGGTCGTTTTTGCAGAAACATGGCTTTTTCGAGAAACTTGTTACAAAATTTTTTGGATCTGTTAAGAAGCTAAGCTTTTATCTTGTTATTATAAGTATGATATCAAATGCCAAAAAAGGCATTATTTGTTTCGTGACTATGCCGTCGAGATTTATATCCCAAAATCAAATAGCAGTTTTGTTGTTGAAGTGTTATTTTATTCATTATCTTTATTTACTTGTGAATTTAGATATGTTAGAGATGTTTTTTTTCTGTATGGATAATTTCTGCTAGCTTAAACAAACAGTGTGTTATATATGTATTTTGTGGAATTCTTATAGGTGGTATGTATATATATATATATATATATATACTGATAATTGATATTGATAATATTTTGGCACTCCGTATATGTATAAAAATGTGATATTAGGGACTTCGTTTGCATAGGCACTCATAAATCGGAGTGCCTATTGTTTGAACATTAAATTTTATTTAGTTCTATGTGTTTTCTAATCTTTTTGGATTAAGATTACATTCTTTGGCACACTTACATCCTTACTTTTCCAAATTAAATTCCAGAAGTTGGTTTTATAAAAAGTTATCTAAATTTGAATTTTTGATTTTGTATATCGGTCAATTATTTACATATATAAACTTGTGATAATAGGCACTCCAACAACAAAAGGGGGATAACTTTTTAGTTTCATGTAGATATATTCATTATCAGGGTGTCAATAATACCAGTTAATGAAATGTTAAAACAAACTTTTCAAACTTTTACCAAATTATTTCCAAAGTTATAAGCAAATTTCATTTTTAAACATTTTGTTCAGGGTGTCAATAATACCAGCTAATGAAATGTTAAAACATGCAGTAGTTTTCAAAACTTTGACTAAATTATTTTCAAAGTTATAAGCAAATTTCATTTTTAAACATTTTGTTTTTATAAAAGTAATATAAGATAAAAAGTGTTCTTTTATCTTTTTATCTATTTATTACCAATATTTGTTTATTGACATTTAATTATATCAATATACAATTATTTCTCATCTCATAACACAATTATAGAATTTGGACGGTAATGGGTAACAATTATGCATTGAAATGATTACATGCAAAATGCCCAAATTAGTTACACTTTTTAAAAAATCTTTTATGTTTAATGGGGTAATTGGGAAAATTCAAGTTTTATTCAATAATATATCATTAAATATATGAATATTGTAATAACGAATTCATTCTGTCACAATAGCAGTATAAGAATTTAAATTTTATCAAAATTGATCCAACGTAATTTAATTGTTACTATAAATATTTAACTGCTCTTAAACTTAATTTAGTCTTATTTAAGTGTTACTAAGTAAGTTCAAATACTATAAATGTTTAATGCTGTTTAACTTAATACAACTTTTTTTTGAGTATGGCTTTGATAGTTGTTACAACATTCATAGTAACACTCATAGAAACGCTAATTATTGTTTCACTACTTGAACTATCATAGTAACACTCAAAATAACACTAAATTTAAGAGTTTAAGAGCAATACAATATTCATAATAACAGTAAACATTATACTCTATTCACCGTTTGAAACACTCAAAGTAACACTGAATCAAGTTTAAGGGCAGTTAAATACTCATAGTGACATTTAAACTATTGCTATTGAACGTTTAAGAACACTTGAACTGTCATTGTAATACTAAAAAAGCTCCTGATAGAAAGTTATACATACTTCATCTCATATGTTGTTGTTGTAAGGTCATATTAACAATATTGTACTAACTTCTTAAAATATAAAGCTAGTTCTTAATGATAGTTACACCTAAACTATTTTTGGTTAAACATAGATCAAGTCCTCATTAAATAAATTGAAAATATTGCTT
>JAUELD010047490.1:0-10495 GCA_031471615.1 Aglantha digitale | reverse complement strand
AAACCAAAATAATTTCAATTGTTTTTTCATGTTTGTTTTTTTTGTATAAAATAAATAGTCAGCCAATATAACCAATATAAAAAAAATATGCTATATATTTTTAGTTCAAGATATTTAACAATTTCGAAAGTGTACAAAATGCAGACCCAAAAGTTTCTTCCAAAAAGACTAATCGTGCCTTTGTTCTTGAACCACTCATCGATATTTAGAGATGCTATGATATGGCCGGAGTAAGAGTCAATTTTTGACACTGTGTATTTAAATTTTACACTTTAAACTATAGCTCAATGAGGTTTAGAAACAAGGCTATTGGTATCATTAACGAAAAAAGGCATTTGATTAAAAGACTTGCAGAACATTTGACATTATAAAATCACTAAAATAAAGTTGGACAGTGACGATTTATGGATTTGAATTATTTGAAAAATTTTGAGACTTGAAAAGGAAAATAAAAAAAAATCTAGAAAATGAAAAATCCTATTTATCTCACTGTGTTAATTCATATTCACATGTTTCGAATGCGACAAGCAATATTTCATCCCCTACTATCCAAAATGTTAGTGTCTGGTGTTTTTCGGATTTGATTTGATATTCTTCAAAATTCTATTTGATATAAATATTTTGATTTTAAAAGTTCCTGCTATTATCACCTTCAAACCACAGCTTTAAAAACATATTTTAAATAATTCCATGTTTTTCTTTATACATATGATGAATTTCTTTTCAAACTAGCTAGATTTTTGTTTTTCTCTTATAAAACTAATGCAATTAGTAAATCTTATAGATACAACACCCTCCACTATCGGTTTTTGTAAATTTTCCTCATTTATATTTTTTAACATTAAAACCAAACTGTTAAAAACTATACCCACAAATCATTAAATATAGAAAAAATATTTCAAAAAAAACTTTTAAAACTCAATGCGCTATTTATTAATGTAATAAAAGTTATTCCATCAATCAATAAAAAAGTTTGTATCTATCTATATATATATTCTTGTTCCATCTTCGTGTGTTCACGTACAGTGCTCAAAATCTCATAAAGATAGAACGATGTATAGGTAGTAAAGGAAAAATATATTTTTTACAGAACTGAAAGTTTCATGTTTCCTTTACGGCAACAATCTTCAGCTTAAATCTAACAATCTTAAAAGATTTAGCTGAAGATTGTTGGTGTAAAAGAAACATGAAACTTTTAATTCTGAAAAAAAGACATTGTTTTACCTTCACTACCTATATATATATTTATATTTGTATCATAACTTAAAAAACTAAAGCTTTTCTATTTTTTAAGCTCTTTGAAATTGATATTTGTGTTTCCTCGCATGCGCACGTTTATATAAGACGTTTCATATAATTATCCAATGACATTTATGCAACAACAGATTGATATGGGAATAAAAGTTTCGATGAAAACTTTATATTTTTTCATTATTCTTTTACTTTGTTAATTATGTTTTTTTAGTTATCTCTTTATAAACATTTCAAATGTATAACACAAATATTTAGAAACTTCAAAGAGCCCGAAATTATTATCAACCCTTTCCAGAACATATATTATCCATGTTAAATTTTTAAATCAATTTCCTTCTTTAGAAAGTCAATCGACATAAGAAAGTTGAAGCCCGATAAACTGAATAAGTGAAATATCTGTGCAGGTTTGATTGCAAGAAATTTGGATTAAAAATGATCAAATTATATGTTGCATTATTGGTCGTTTTCTTGGTTTACGCTACGCAATCAAAACATTACAAAAGCTTTCTATCAGAAAGTCCAAGTAAACATCGAAATACTCATTATAACGTTAACGAAAGAAAAGATATGGAAATTGGCGACAAGAAAAAACATTATATGATGTGGAAACATGGAAGAAATAAAGAATATAAGGCAAATATTTTCGGCTTTTGGGGCTAAATCCCTATCCCTATATTGAATGACTTATTTTAATTTTTTAACTCGATGAAAATGCTAAAAATTAGTTCACGAATATTTGCGTGTATTAATATGATTTTCGTGTTAAATTTCCCTTTGATTCTCTTGGAATCTATGTGGATTCTATTTGGAAATTTTTAGGTAGGGTTATTTTCCAAAGCAAATTCTCTAAGATGATTAATTTTTAGGTTGACATAAATGATTAGAAAGATATTAGTTGAAATATTATAGTGGAAAAAATACTGAGTTGTCGATCAAAACAATGTGGGATAAAATGTTAGGTGTGTAAGGTTTGATATATAGGTAAATTTTAAAACTTTTAAAGCAATGTTTTGCTATCAATTTTTATTTTTTTTTTTATTTTATTTTTATTTTACTTTATGTCCTTTGGTTGACATTATAGATATATACTGTGTAGTAGCCACGTACAATTATCCCATACTTAAACCAAAAAACATTAACGATGCTGCATCGTTTATGGTTAACCTTTTGAAGAATTACTGAGGGAATGTTTCAGGCCAGATTATTCATGTTATCTTTGTTGTAGTTTTTGATGACTATTTAGTTTGGCTTGACTTTCTGTACCAAGTAATAATTAATTCCTAAATTTATATATCAATTACATAATTGGAAGTTTTAAAGCATAACAGAAATTAAAATCCGGTTTTGGGTAGGAATGAAGTTGTCTGTAAAACTCCTTGTCTGTCTATTGACATCCTTCTGTTATAGGTGGTCAGATGATTAGAAAAATGGAGCAAGTAGAAGTTTCGAAAGTCAAGAATATTTCACAAAAAAAAGAAAGATTTTTTGCAATAAAATCATGATACAAGTTGAAATATAAAAAGTGAAACTTTGTTAATAAGAAATAATTTGATATATGGAACAATAAGTGGCATTGCATTATTTAGGAAATTATTGGCAACTATTGCAATAAAATACCGAATTCAGCTTTCTAAAATTAATACTTTTAATTTACAATGGCAATTAATTAGATATATCAAGCAAAATACAATCTTTGTAACTATTTATAAATGACGTATAGAATGTCACATGAGACTTCTATTTACTGACTTGGTTATCAATCGCATTTACATTATAAGTGCTATTACACCTCTCTTAAACAAGTGAGTTATTATTAAGTATTTTTCATAGTTGCTACATTTAGATAGCTTTTAGTTGTTAGTTAAAAGGTTTTTATAATCATAATGACTTGGGAAAAATATTACCTATATTTCTACCTGGGTGATGCAGGGAAAGACAAACCGTAAAATTTATTTTGGTAACGTATACTTTCCATTACAACACTACTGTGAACACACTTTCACACATTTTTATATTTCTGTTGGTAGAAATATGGAAATTTCAACATCTTCTTGAATCGGAGAATATTATTTATGGTCATGCAAGTATAAAGTATCAACGAGGTTCAATATTTATTAAAGAAAACAATTTATGAACTAACCGCAGGACAGACGATTTTGCTGTGTTAAAAAATGTTGTGTTGGAAGCATTCATTTTTAAAAAATTCTGTCAGCAGGAAATAACTGTTGTCTACGCATTGCTTCAATCGCTTTTGTATTCTGCAATTACTTTTCTTTATTTGTAGATGTATCGTATCATCCTTTAACATGAATTAAATTCTTTTTAGTGGAAGAATGATTGAAAAGTACTTTGAAGAATTTCAAAGAATAATTGAAAAATACCCTTTTAAGAGAGAAAATAATCAATACAAAATTTTATTATTTTTGTGTGGGATTGGAGAGGACCAGTACTAAGCTGAATGATGCAATAATGTAACCCATTGTACTGATGTTTTGTTTTGTTAACGTTTGTTCAAGATAAGTTATTTTCAAAAGAAGCCAAGATACGTTCAGCTGTTTAAAGCAAATTTTTTTTGAAAGATGGAAGTATATTTTTTGCAAATGTCAAACAACTGGTGAGAAAAATATAAAATGAAATTTGTCTTCATAGGTTTGCGATAGTCAAGAGTAAAATATGCGACGGGAAATGACGACTACATGCTCAAATTCATTGTATTGGGAGATGAAAATAGGACGGAACTGATATTATTCATGAAACCATTTTTAAAATGATAATATGCGAAACAAAATAAATATTTTTATTTATTTCTTTGTGAGACTATAGAAATTGATAACTTACATCAAAATGTATAAATTACAACAAAGTTTACACTTCAGTTCAAAACTGGACTTTTTTAATGTTTAAAAGAGCTTTTTGCAAGAGCTTAGTGCAATCTCGGACTTATTTAACTCGTGAAAAAGTTTTTAGGAAGATATGATATTTTTTGTTTATTGATATTTAGTTAGTATATTAATCATTTATTTTCAGGTTTTTGTTTCTTTACATTACCAATATACGGTACAAACAAATAGAAAATTAAAAAAGTCCAAAATTAAGTTAATATTTAGATGTAACCAACAATTTTTATTATCAATATTTGTTATGACAATTTTATTTTACCATAAGCTTTGTTCTTATTTTTAGTTAAAGATTCCATAAAGACAACTTGAATAAGTTTTTACTGTTTGTTTTTTTTGACTATAAAAAAATGACACCATTGGCATTATTGTAATGGAACAAAAAAACTATAATGCATATAACAAATAATCAAGTTAGTTTTATATAGCCTAATATTGCAGTAGTTATAAAAGTCACAATTATGCAGCCTTGTTGTTGTTGAGAAAATGTTATGGAGACAAACAGCATGAATATGAAGAGATTCTGCCCCGCCCTCACTCTAGCATGGTTTTAATATTTAAGTTCTTTGAATTTCCACATTTTGTGAATAAATTCAGCTATAGTTTCTCAATTCATGTTATCACCTTCAAACTACAGCTTTGAAAACATCTTTTAAATAATTCCATGTTTTTCTTTATACATATTATGAATTTCTTTTCAAACTAGCTAGATTTTTGTTGTTCTCTAATAAAACTAATGCAATTAGTAAATCTAATAGAAAACCCTCCACTATCGGTTTTTGTAAATTTTCTTTATTTATATTTCTTAAAATTAACACCAAACTGTTAAAAACTATACCCACAAATCATTGAATATAGAAAAAATATTTCAAAAAAAGCTTTTAAAACTCAATGCGCTATTTATTAATGTACTAAAAGTTATTTTATCAATCAATAAAAAAGTTTGTATCTATCTATATATATGTTCTTGTTCCATCTTCGTGTGTTCACGTACAGTGCTCAAAATCTCATTAAGATAGAACGATGTATAGGTAGTAAAGGAAAAATTAATTTTTTACAGAACTGAAAGTTTCATGTTTCCTTTACAGCAACAATCTTCAACTAAAATCTAACAATCTTAAAAGATTTAGCTGAAGATTGTTGGTGTAAAAGTAACATGAAACTTTGAATTCTGAAAAAAAGACATTGTTTTACCTTCACTACCTATATATATATTTATATTTGTATCATAACTTAAAAAACTAAAGCTTTTCTATTTTTTAAGTTCTTTGAAATTGATATTTGTGTTTCCTTGCATGCGCACGTTTATATAAGAAGTTTCATATAATTATCCAATGAACTTTATGCAACAACAGATTGATATGGGAATAAAAGTTTCTATGAAAACCTTATATATTTTCATTATTCTTTTAGTTTGTTAATTAGGTTTTTTTAGCTATCAGTTTATAAACATTTCAAATGTATAACACAAATATTTAGAAACTTCAAAGAGCCCGAAATTATTATCAACCCTTTCCAGAACATATATTATCCATGTTAAATTTTTAAATCAATTTCCTTCTTTAGAAAGTCAATCGACATAAGAAAGTTGAAGCCCGATAAACTGAATAAGTGAAATATCTGTGCATGTTTGATTGCAAGAAATTTGGATTAAAAATGATCAAGTTATATGTTGCATTATTGGTCGTTTTCTTGGTTTACGCTACGCATTCAAAACATTACAAAAGTTTTCTTTCAGAAAGTCCAAGTAAACATCGAAATACTCATTATAACGTTAACGAAAGAAAAGATATGGAAAATACCGACAAGAAAAAACATTATATGACGTGGAAACATGGAAGAAATAAAGAATATAAGACAAATGTTTTCGGCTTTTGGGGCTAAACGATCCCTATATTGAATGACTTATTTTTATTTTTTAACTTGATGAAAATGCTAAAAATTAGTTCACGAATGTTTGCGTGTAATAATATGATTTTCGTGTTAAATTTCCCTTTGATTCTCTTCAAAAAGAACTACTATTTATGTGGAATCTATGTGGATTCTGTTTGGAAATTTTTAGGTAGGGTTATTTTCTAAAACAAATTCTCTGAGATGATTAATTTTTAGGTTGACATGAATGATTAGAAAGATATTAGTTGAAATATTAAAAAAGAAAAAATACTGAGTTGTCGATCGAAACAATGTGGATTAAAATATTAGATGTGTAATGTTTGATATAATTTTAAAACTTTTAAAGCAATGTTTAGCTATCAATTTTTATTTTTTTTTAATTTTCTTTTTCTTTTACTTTATGTCTTTCGGTCAGCAAAGTTGACATATACTGTGTAGTAGCCACGTACAATTATTCCATACTTAAACCAAAAAACATTAACGATGCTGCATGGTTTATGGTAAACCTTTTGAAGAACTATAGTAGTTTGTCAGATGATTAGAAAAATGGAGTTTGGAAAGTCCAGAATAATTCACAAAAAAAAGAAAGTTTTTTTGCCATAAGTTAAATTATAAAACAGTAAAACTTTGTTAATAAGAAATAATTTGATACATGGAACAATAAGTGGCATTGCATAATTTAGTAAATTATCGACAACTAGTTATTGCAATGAAATACCAAATTCAGCTTTTTAAAATTAATACTTTTAGTTTTCAATGGCATTTAATTAGATATATCAAGCAAAATAGAACCTTTGTAACTATTTATAAATGATGTATAGAATGTCAGATGAGAATTCGATTTACTGACTTGGTTATCAATCGCATTTACATTATAAGTGCTATTACACCTCTCTTAAACAAGTGAGTTATTATTAAGTATTTTTCATAGTTGCTACATTTACATAGCCTTAAGTTGTTAGTTTAAGGTTTTTTTTAATGATAATGACTAGGGAAAAATATTACCTACATTTCTACCTGGGTGATGCAGGGAAAGACAAACCGTAAAATTCATTTTGGTAATGTATACTTTCCATTAATTTTTAACATAAGGTCGTTACAACACTACTTTGAACACACTTTCACACATTTTTATATTTATGTTGGTAGAAATATTGAAATTTCAACATCTTTTTTAATCGGAGAATAATATTTTTGGTCAGGTTATATGATCATGCGAATATAAAGTATCAACGAGTTTCGATATTTATTAAAGAAAACAATTTATGAACTAACCGCAGTATAGACGAATTTGCTGTGTTAAAAAATGTTGTGTTGGAAGCATTCATTTTTAAAAAATTAGGTCAGCTGGAAATGACTGTTATCTACGCATTGCTTCAATCGCTTTTGTATTCTGCAATTACGTTTATTTATTTTTAGAAGTTTCGTATCATCACTTTACATAAATTGAGTTCTTTTTAGTGGAAGAATGATTGAAAAGTACTTTGAAGAATTTCAAAGAATAATTAAAAAATACCCTTTTAAGAGAGAAAATAATCAATTATTATTTTTGTATGGGATTGGAGAGGACCAGTACTAAGCTGAATGATCTGAGTATACAATAAATTATTTAAGGAGTATAAACATGTTGGTATAATTTGTCCATGTTGTGAGTATAAAATAGATTCAACAAAAACTTTAAATATCTCAATACTGTTTTTATAATGAACCAATAACTTGACTGGGGTATAAACCAACTAAGTTTAAAAACGAAACTAAAGCAGCTCAATACGTTTATCTGTAAATTCATTTTTGACCCTAAGAAAAAATTGGTTTTCAACGATTCAATAAAATAGATGAGCATATAAACATAACAACATCAATTTGTTGATCGAAAAATCTTAATAACAAACTTATTGATATTATATTTATTAAGATTTGCATTTATTTCACATAATTGATAACTATAATTTTCTTACATGGATATTTTTCAATCGATTTCTATGCATTACAATCAATTAAAACAGTTTGGTGCACCTTAAATTATGTATCATTTATATATAGTTTTATATTTTAACATACTAACAAATTTGTAAACCCATTGTACTGCTGTTTTGTTTTGTTATCGTTTGTTCAGGATAAGTTATTTCCAAAAGAAGCCAAGATACGTTCAGCCGTTTAGAGCAAACATTTTTTGAAAAATGAAAGTATATTTTTTGCAAATTCCAAACAACTGGCGAGAAAAATATAAAATGAAATCTGTCTTCATAGGTTTGCGATAGTCAAGAGTAAAATATGCGACGGAAAATGATGACTACATGCTCAAATTCATTGTATTGGGAGATGAAAATAGGACGGAACTGATATTATTCATAAAACCATTTTTAAAATGATAATATGCGAAACAAAATAAATATTTTTATTTATTTCTTTGTGAGACTATCATAGAAATTGATAACTTACATCAAAATGTATAAATTACAATAAAATATACACTTCAGTTCAAAACTGAACTTTTTTAATGTTTAAAAGAGCTTTTTGCTAGAGCTTAGTGCAATATCGGACTGATTTAACTCGTGAAATTTTTTTAGGAAGATATGATATTTTTTGTTTATTGATATTTAGTTAGTATAATTGATATTTATTTGTTTATTGATATTTAATCATTTATTTTCAGGTTTTTGTTTCTTTACATTACCAATATACGGTACAAACAAATAGAAAATTAAAAAAGTCCAAAATTAAGTTAATATTTAGATGTAACCAACAATTTTTATTATCAATATTTGTTATGACAATTTTATTTTACCATAAGCTTTGTTCTTATTTTTAGTTAAAGATTCCATAAAGACAACTTGAATAAGTTTTTACTGTTTGTTTTTTTTGACTATAAAAAAATGACACCATTGGCATTATTGTAATGGAACAAAAAAACTATAATGCATATAACAAATAATCAAGTTAGTTTTATATAGCCTAATATTGCAGTAGTTATAAAAGTCACAATTATGCAGCCTTGTTGTTGTTGAGAAAATGTTATGGAGACAAAAAGCATGAATATGAAGAGATTCTGCCCCGCACTCACGCTAGCATGGTTTTAATATTTATGTTCATTGAATTTCCATATTTTGTGAATAAATTTAGCTATAGTTTCTCAATTCATGAGTAGCTTTATAGTTATACTCCCTACTTCTCACTTTTCTTACCTAAACACCTACCTGGTCTAAATCCTTTTGTAATTGTATAAATTTTTCTAAAGTTAGCAACTATATAATAAATTTAAGACAAAAAACTAAGCTAATTTTTTAACAGCATACATCAATGTGTGGCACACGCCATACTCACAGTTTATGTTGCAAGTACTGCTTTTAGCATAGTTACTGATGGAATGACACAATAACAATGCAATAGAGCAAAATCATATGCATATGACTTTAAATGTTTTTTACTCAAAAACAAATTTGATCGCTCATGTAAAAAAATATGAGTAGCGCTGCTTTTCAAAAGAAATTGCTCCTTATAAACTTAGTTTCAAAAGGGACCATAGCAGACAATAGGGGAGTAGTTAGATCAAAAAAATTCTCTAAAGATACTTGCCAGCTGTTTACTGTAATACGATTTAGCAGATGATTTACTTATGTCAATGTTTCATGTTTTTGAACTCATTATTATGAGGAATATTCAATATCGGGAAATGTGTTTCCGGAAACAGTTTTTTGTTGTTGTTTTTGTTAACATCAATTAATTTGTTAACGGATTTTTTTTCTTTACATTTAAAAAACGATATTATTGCTAGGTTATGAATTATACATTATAAAAGTGAACTTAATAAGGCTAATTATTGACACCAGGGTAATCGATAGCTATAACAATTTCTTCTAATTATCATGCAGCAATCAATGACTAAAAAAATTAAATTTAAATTTTTGTGTTGCAAAACAGTTGTTACATTTCTATAAATTTGTTAGTTCAATATGACTTGTTTGTCAACATTGCAAAATTTTGTAACGGGGTTTGTATTTCTGTTCGCATACAAAATCTACAGCAGTCCTTAAAACAATTTTTTTTGTGATATATCATCGTTTTTTAACAATTAACTTACTAAATCTATATCACACAAGAATATCAGAAAGGATCTTAATTTCTTTATGAAATGATACGCCTGCAATAGTGTTCCACACTTAATCCATCTATGAAACAATCAACTTTAGTTTAGTTATAACCTTTCTGTAACGTTTTATTTGATAAAGCAAGTAAAAAAAAAAGCTTTTATGTAAAAATTATTATGTAATTTAGTCAAGTATAGCTATTTTTGATTATTTGTTGACAACTTTTATAAAAGATTATTTTTCTTAAAACAGATTTCTAATTTATATAAAATATATCACACTGCTGCGAAAACAATTCAAACGAAAAACATGCAAAGCGTGTGTTTACATAGATCTTAATAAAACAGTTATCTCAGCATCAGT
>JAUELD010047479.1:0-10496 GCA_031471615.1 Aglantha digitale | reverse complement strand
ATACTT
Source organism: Aglantha digitale (assembly GCA_031471615.1). Taxonomy (NCBI): domain Eukaryota; kingdom Metazoa; phylum Cnidaria; class Hydrozoa; order Trachymedusae; family Rhopalonematidae; genus Aglantha; species Aglantha digitale. The sequence goes on along the minus strand of JAUELD010047479.1, from coordinate 10,490 downwards.
AGGGATTATGGTATAGTTTACAGTAAAAAAAAAAATTAATGATGGAATAGCTCACACATGTAGTAAAATGCAAAAGTAAGCAAGGCAATGACAATCCAAAATAATTAATAACTAAAAATAATCTGTCTCTGTATAAAATCAAACATTACAAAAATTATAAAACACACATAAACGATGGAATAGTTTACACCTGTAATAGAACATAAAGTAACACAGTGAATTATTTTAGGTTTGAACGATTTGCACGTGTTAAGATGTCACATGTCATGCTTATAAGTTTGCCGTGAATAAAAACATGTTTTAAGAAGGCGTTTTTATTAGGGTATAACAAAAGGCGTTAACAATTCACTTATGTATTTGACACTTTGTGTTAGGAAATTTTTATAACAACTCTTTAAAAAATATTTACAATTAATAACAGAAGTTACTTTCTTTCAAAACAGAACATATGATTTCAAAATCTTGGCAAATAAAATTCTCTGTCGCCGAAATTGGAGGTAGAGGTAAAGAGGTAAATAAACCATAATAAAACTTGTACGTGGAAGTTTTTTTGTTATTAAATTTCTGGATTTACATTGATTTTTTATATAAAAAAAACTGCTGATTAATGTAAAAAAAAATATATCAATTTATATCCAACTTTTGCAATAAATACTCTCTTTTTGTCCTGAAAATTTATATTTTTGCTGTGTTCCTAACTCTCGAAACCGAAAAACGAAATGTTTACCTCTCATTTTTTGCGCCTGCGCTGAAATCCCTTGATCAATGGTGAAACTGTGAAACCATGTATTACAGATGAAATACACAAAGGAAATTCTTCCTTTTATACAAGATTCAGTAAAATAATGGTGTTTTATAAGTGCTCTAGATGTAATTTTTGTATATGTGTTAAGAGCAGTTGAGACACCATTTGATTGACAAAATATATTTTTTAAATTAGGAAAAAACTATTACTCTCCATTCTCATGAACAGTCATAATACAAGGAAAAGCTGAAAGAGACTGCCATTCTAAAAGAGATGCAACCAATATAATTTTATTACCTATCAAGTATATTACCGCTGTCCTAAATAGACAATTTTCGGTAATATCTGTCATAAATAAATTTATCTGAACATTTTTACAGTTAGTAAAACTACAGTCTCTCTGTAGTCTCTCTCTCTACACTCTCTGATACTGACTTGACTAACCCTAAATCCGCCCCTGAAATACTACAATAAATTATTTTGATGATTTAAAGAGGAAAATAGTATAAAAGATTACAGCTATTTTTTCTATATTTATAGCTATATAAGTACACTGTTTTGCATTTTCGTTTTGAATAAAAGAACCTTGTGATTCCTTGGAAAAGACTTAAAGCATATACAAAACTCTAATCAATATTTAATCAATATTTTTTCTAATTTGTATCAATGAATGTTTTTTTTGTGAAGATTTTGAATAATGTTTGACAACTTTACATTGTCAATACATAAGTTAAGTCACTATTTTTTTCTGTATTATGGCGATACCGTATTATGGCGATAAAATTGCAAATATAAATTTTTTGACAAATCAAAATATTTAGAAAAACAATTATGAAAGTGTTTAACGGAAAAGGTCAAAACATTAATCCTTGAAAGACAGCTCCAAGCCATATATAATTAGAAGTTTTAACTTGGTTTTGCGATTCCTGAAGCAATTTAAATGTTAACGTTTTGTAGTAATATATTTTTTTATTTATTTATATTTTATATTTGATACCTAGTAAAATTAAAAGTAAAAAAATTTTTCATTTTATGAGGTCTTATATTTATATATAAACTGATTTGATCCTGGAAGAGAGGCTTTTCGGTTTTGCTGTCTCCCCTTTTTAGTTTAAGGTATATAAAAAGTTAAATAGATAGATATATCTTATTCAAAGTTGACAACAAAATATATACAATGGAACAATAAACCGTAGCAATAATGGCCTCCAACACAAATAATTTACAAACTTCCAATCCAAATCAACTATAATAAAACTACACAAATAAACAATTATGCCAATCATTTTTTAATGATTTATTAATAGTCGCACATATTCTGCTAGGTTAGTTTGTAGGAACAGCATAACTTAATTTTGTCTTTGAAAAGACTTACCGTTTAATATTAATAGAGTCCATGGAATCTGGTTTCCCAAATTTGAGGCAACAAACAGGAGAAAGTAGAGTTGTTATAATTTTATAGCAAACTCCCCTTATTTTAATAATATTAAACTGTTTTGTTGGTCAAAGGAATATGTAACTTGCTTAAAAGACAGGTTGAAGAGTAAATCCGAATTATAAAAAAAACCGGTACTTTCGAGTTGTGAAGGGGGTAACTTCATATGTTGATATTATAACATTCAGATAGTATCAATATGCAATAATGTTGAGTAAGTTTTCCGAAAAAAGTTAACTTTAAACACGAAATAAAAGAACCCTTGTTCTTGGTTGAGCAAATCGTCATTACCTGATTAAATAAGATAAAATATTGTCAATTTTATTGCCATATTACCATATATTAATTTCATAAAACTCTTGAAACTTTACAAAAGCAAGTCTTAATTTAAGCTTTCTTTGAGATTAACTCTCTAAAAATAAAACACAGATAAACATTTCAATTTATGTTGGTCCTGCCACTAGTGTCCTGTCAATGGACAAACAATCGTGAGTTGCTCTGATAAATAATATGTAAATAGTAAGTACCTCCGAGTACTATTATCATAAAGATTTCTTTGAATTTATTAAATACTGACTAAAGATTGCCCAGGCGTTTATTTGTTTAAAATTGTTTGTGTGATCCATATGTTTCCAGTTTACTGAAAGCTAATTTTTATTGATGTATTTATTTATTATTGAATTGTTAGACAAAATTTGCCTTAATTTAAGAACTAACCTTTCAACGCGAAAAAAAGCTTTAACAAACGAAAAACACGAATAGACGTGCTTCGTTTAAAACATAAGGCGTCGTTTATTGTCATCTGTAAATTGAAACCTTAATCTGCTTGTGTATTGGAAATTTATATATATTTGTATGTAATCTGAGTTGAGATACTGACACATATTGTTGCATTATCTCTTGCGATGTTTTAAGAACAGAAAATTCTTACATTTTTATCTTAAAAGAGAAACATTACTGTCGCATGTATTTATATGAATCCAAACGTGCCTATCTGTATTTAATGAACACTACTTTATACCCTTGAATCTGAATTTCGTCATATGGGAACTAAAGTTTTTTCATAACAGGCCAACTATATACCACAAAGATGGATTGCGTCCCAAACCAAATTGACATGCTTCAAGGCTAACATAGATTCTAATCTTTTGATAAAACTAACGGTGCATGCAGCGTACTTGTTTAAGTGTTTAAAGTAGTCAAAACTAGAAGTAACTGGGTGCCATAAGCATAAATATAAACATAGCTTTTAAAATCATTTTTACTTTACATTATTACATGATTTCATATTAAAGTTTTACCAAGGATAAACAGATATAATAGCCTGTTTTTTCCATATCTTTTATTAGAAACTGTTCAAGCTAAAGGTGTGGAATTCGTTTTCACATAAAGCCAAACACGTTCGAATGCAAAAATAACATTTTTGTAATTTAAATAAGATGATTCATTAAATAAGACTTTGAAAATAAAAAAGATTGAAAATACATTTATCGCCAGCTGAGAGCCGTTTTGCAAGCCTTTTAGTTTTATGGGATTTTTTGTGGGAGGATGGTTTTCTTGAACGAAAAAAGCTATTACTAGATAGTTTGCATGAAAAGAATATTGCTGATGAGAAATATAAAATATAAATAAGAAAATTGAAAATAAATCACATATCACATCTATATGATATATCGTTGGACTATCTTGCTGTATCTTTTTAGGAGTTGCGCTTAAAACAGATGCAGTGAAAACCCCTGTGATTTAACGCATTGAATATTTTTTGAGTCGTAAACCACGATATCTTGTTGACGCTTTTCTATTGTTTCCATGGGAACATATAAGAAATTTCAACGAGTGAACTTTTTCAAGAAAGCGAAGTAAATATATAAAGAAAATAAAAGTACACGGTTCGTTACACTAAACAAATACCCTTATCGTTGAACTAAAAATCATAATGCATAGAGCTTACCAACCTATAACTCCTGCTAATAACAAGCTTTTAAAAAAACGTTGGGATATGACAAGATATGATACACATCGAAGAAAAGTTAGTTATTTTCAGTTTTACTTTTTACTTTTTTTTATTTTCTGATGGTTATTTTTGGAGCTCTCTACTGGTAATGTCGCCTCCTCTGGTATATGACAGTGTAGTCTAGTAATATTCTAATATTTAATACGTTTACTTTAATTTACGCCTTGCTACTGTTATATTTCTGAGAACTTACTTACTAGATTTTTAAGTAGTAAGTAAGAAAAGGTGTAAATTATTGTTATAGTATCTATTTCTAGTTTCTTCAATAAAGTCTAATAATTTGATTTTTCTAAAGCTGAAATGAAACCACATACAAAGTTGTCGACTACGTGTTGTATTTACTTTTAGCTTCAAAGTAAATATGTTGGGTGTCTTTTTTTAGCTCTTTTATGTTTTTACTTTTTGTGTTGTTATGTGAAAAGGTTATACAAATAATAAAATAAAACTATAAATTCACATTATTAGCAGCTTGAATAAGAACAGATAAATATGAAAGATAAAGCTATACGGAATATGAAAACTATTATGCTACTAAAATTAAAGATAATATTTGGATTTAATTTGTTTTTTGTTTTTTCATTTTGAAAAGCAATTTTTATAAACAATGCATCTCTGTAATCAAAATTTATTCTTGCTGCTGAAATACTAACTTCTACGCAATCTAATCAGGTGTGACAAGATTATTTAGACTTTCATTTAGCAGCTTGGGATCAACAAAGATTTTTTTCTTACCAAACTTCTCTGAAATTCATTTTTTAACTTTTGTTTATGGAGTGAAACTCTATTTCAGCTTAGGAAGTATAGTTATTATTTATAAGCTTAAATTTTTTTTTTATCTTATACAAAAATAAAAACTTAAATGTTATCTACTTTTGAGTGAGTGAGTTTTTTTTTTACAAGGCTTCCCATTAAAATATTTTGTAACATGTTTCTTTAATAATTTTACCTGTAAAAGATCTGAAATAAAGTTTGAATAATAAATTAAATTACAATAAAAACCGCTTAAAAAGTTATGTTTAACACATTTTCTTTTATTTTTTAGGTGAATTCAGCTGCAGCAGTGATAGATAATCACCCGCCTAAGACATATTTACATTTGCATTTGAAACTTAAGAAAATGCAGGTATTAACTTGAGATTAGAAATGTTTTCTACTTAAACAGTATTATTTTAACACTTTTTTTATTGTCAGATGAACTATCTTTCGGATATAAAATGTTACATTATGTAACATGAAAGGTCCTTTGCAGACATGTAAATAAAAATAAACCTTGATAAGGTTTGACAAAATATGCCTGATTTCTACAGAAGATAATAAAGATCTTTCTTTTTAAGTCTTTCATTGAAATTATTTTATTTTTTCTACATCTATTTATAGATTGAAGAAGAGAGGTATGCAACGGTTGAACGAGACAATCGTATTCTACTAGAAAAAATGTCATGTATTATGCGTACCAAAGGTCGTGTTGACAATCACAATGGATACGAACAAAAGAGTTTGAATAAAACGAAACGTCAACGTGAGTTACTGCGAGTCACTCATGAAAATCAGGTATATACATGATATTAAGCAAACTTTTTTTGTTTGATTAATTATTATCTAGGGTAACTTATGTCTATTGCATCTGTTGTAAAACTCTCCCTTGTGTTTATAATTCTCTGGCTTGTTTTATTTAAGTTATCTACACCACTTAAAATTTCTTTTTGAATAATGAAAAATAACATTAAACAACCCTGTTTTGACACTGCAATGTCATCCTGATTGGCACTTAACGTGAAAACAAGTTCTGAATCAAACATTAGATTATGTTTTTTATATCTATTTAAAGTATTTGTTTTAGCTTTGAACCAGCTGAACTGTTTTTGTATTTATCAGGTCATTAAGGTTGATTTCAATAGATCTGCATTTTCCAATTTAATTAAACAAGTTTTTTACGATTTCCCTGTATTTTGAGAGTTATTATTATTCAATTAAATTCCCTTTTGAGTGATGGAGCATGTAAAAGAAAATTGGAAGCTAGACGATTGTTGAAATTGGGCTATTAAGTTTTTAATAAACAAAAAAAAAATAAACAAATAAACAAAAATTCAAAAAAATGTAGCTTGAGCCAAGGAAAATTATATGCAGTGCACATGCAATTTGAAAAAAATGGAACTTTTTTCGCACAAATGGAAAATGCAGTTCTATGGAAATCAATCTTTATTGATGTAGGTGTTGTTGACTGTATACGCTAATTAACTTTAATTTTTGTTTATAAATAAAATTAATTCTTTTGTTTCTATATAAAGGCGATATTAAAAAGAATAACTTCAAAAGAACCACATTTGAATCACTTAAATTGGGTAAGTTTTTTTTACCTAAACATGCAGTTTAAACTTAAACTCAAGCTTAAGTGAATTTGGATTAAGCCAGTGGCCTAACTTCAGCCAATAATTTAACCATATAGATTTAGTTATTTTAGGATAAGAAAAATACATTTAATTTGGGCCTATTATTTTTGCATAGTCTATATAAATGTCATTTTTGCAATGCATTTATAGAAGTCTAGATATCCTTATAGATTGTTTTTATAGATTTACCTTAATAGCTTTATATTATTTATCTCTTAGGAAGAAGATTGGCGCACCAACCAGCAGTACATGGACAACATAGCACAATACCCTAAAGACTGGTATGAAGAAATTGTGCGCAAAACGAAACCTAGAAAGAAGGATCGTTCCACGGCAAACGACGACCAACGTAGCGAACGTAGCAACCAAAGCAGTATTCAAAGGAACGGCTCTCTTCCTCCTTTAATTCGAACGAGATCAGTGGAAAGCAGTAACAGTAGTTCTTCGTCTATCAATGACGAGGATTAACTTTAAAGAATGATGTTTTTTTAAAATTATATTTTTTTTGTATTTTTTTAATAATATAGTATTTTCAGTCTTTAATATGTTACAGTAGGAAAATTAAGTTGAAAAACTCATGGTCGATATTTAAATTCGAGGATGTTGCGAGCATTATTGGAGTCAGACGTAAAATTTTATATCCCTAAAAAAAATTGAATATGTTTTGCCTCCTTTTTCTTAAATATACTTACCGTAAGTTTTTTTGATATATATGATAAATTTTAAATTTTGAGTATATTCCTTCTTCATTTTTAAATTCAAAGTTCACAATCGTTCAATAAATAAATACGGTTACTAAGTGTAGCTATAGGGAAACAGAGGAATAAAGAAGATATTTAAAAAAAATTTAAAAATCCAATTTAAAAATTTATGATTTCTTGAAACTAAAGAAATAGGCCTTGAATAATTAATTCTACGTATTTTTGTGTGTGTGTCATAATTGCAATAGACCTTTTCATTTTAATATCTACGAAGGAGAGAAAAATTGTTTGTAACTAGCTTTGTTTTGAGTAATTAATATTAATTAAAAATGAATAAAATACCATTAATTTTTTTTACCCATATTGGGCATTACTACAAGCTTCGCCTCGTTTTAAAACGGTATAAATGATTATTGGAAAAGTCTATTACAAGGAATGTTTTTTTATTTATTTTATTTGTATATATTGAGAATTGAATTCTTATGTAGTATTTTTAACATGAATTTTTATTTTTAGCTAATTTATTTTTGTATTTATTAAGCAATGAAGTGTCGTAATATTATTGTCATTTTTACTGTGTAATTTACACTTAAAAGCCGTAGTCTACTCACTAAAATATGCGTGAAAGATTCTATAGACACTCGGTGCGGTCAAAGTTTTACTGAAAATTTAATGTGCCATATAAGGATTTTTATAATAAAAAAAAAATTTCTGGAGCTACATGACTTAAGCATAACCTATCATGCAAAAGCAAAGATCCCCTCTTTAATCTCTTTTACGCTTTCCTTGAACCCGCCTTTAGTTTTTACTCGCCACCACTATATCAGGTTAGGTTAGGTTTTGTTAGAGTTTAGTCTAAACATCTTTTTCGTAAAAAACATTAAAATAAACAGTAAACAAACAAATGCCTATTACACAAGCGTTTTTAAACTCTAAGTGCTTTAAAGGTTTTTTGTTCTTCTTGAAGAGTATGTTCACAGGTTTTTGTTTTTTTTCTTTAAATAAACTTAAATTTATAAACTGGTTGACGAAACCATAACCGGCGTAAATTTTTTGGTTTGTAAATATGAAAGATATTTATGTTTCTTTGTTTTCCCATGTGAGGTTTAAGCCACTTTAATTTCAATAGAACATTCTTAACAATGTTTTTTTGTGTTTCCATGATGGAGGGTCTTCCAAGCATGCGCTGCGGGGGAGTATTAATTTGATGAATCTGATTTGCCATTCCTCGGTTGGTCCTAACAGCAGTACTGTTAAGGAGGTAAACTTATCAAATGATTTTGGTTATATTTTATGTGTAATATCTATATTAAACTTTAACGGTTTTCAACAGAGTTATCCAATATTATGTTATTATCAAGTTATTCAAGCAGTGAATTCAAAATAATTTTTGAAGATATTTTGTCAGATATAAACAGGCCTAACAAGCACCATATTCATCTGTTACTTTTGATTTTTAAGGTCGATACCTCCCAGGTGGAGGTATGAGGAATTTGAAAGCTAACAAGAGTTTTAAGGTACATATATTTATAATTGTTATATGACACTAGTATTCAAAACAACTGCTACTCAATACCAATTCTACCAAGAGTGTCTGTTGCTGCACCCTTGATAAAAACCAGTTAGTATAGCTGGTGTGTGTCGAAAAACACGAAACTTTAAGTTCTATACATACTTCGAGTTTTTTCTCGTAACGTTTAACAAAAACCAATTAGAAATTATTGGAAGTGTAAACTTTGATGATAATCAAAACCATTGGCTCCAAACTGAAAATAAGGAGACCGAAATCTTCAAAACCTTTTTTACATACCAAATTAACAATAATAACGTCGTAGTCTGGAAAAATAATAATAAACAATCCAATACCCATCATTTTATACAACAAACTAACTTAAAAACATGTACTAGGAGGGAAAGAAGGGCAATGGTGAGAGTGCGAGTCCCCACCTCTTTTCCCCATCTCTTTCCTATAAAGGAATATAAATAAGTCGTTTGTTCTTACAAAATAAATCTTTGATTTTATAATTTACAAAATGTAAACATCTTTTTACAACGCATCAAAATTAATCAACCTAAACAATAAATAAGAAAATATTGGTGAAACACCAGGTAACATTTTAACGGGCGCAACGACATCACATATGAATCATATGAATCACCATGAAGACACAAACAAAACGTCAAAAACAAGTATAATTATAAGAAACAACTATTAAATATCTCAAGAGAAAAAATTACAATAAATTTTGCAGATTAAATTCTTCAAAATCATGATCAGTAAAATTCTTTCCAATGGAGTATCTACTTATTTTGAAATTTTTAACTTAGAAAGGACAACCCATGTAGAAAATGCGCAAATAAATGCATTCGAGTTTAATTAAAACTCAAAAATTAATTCCGCAAAAAGTTTCTACTCTTCAAGGCAACGAGCCAAATATCTCCATATTGAGAGCTGATACCTCGAACATTAAAATTGTAGAGATAACAAATTTATTCGCCTCACGAAGCGCCTCATGTTATAGATCATCCACCGCGATACCTTTGGCCAGCCAAAATATTACGGTGGCGAATTTCAACAACTTTAACATGGGCATCTGCATCCATAAATATACCTAACTTTCTATACATCACGGAGTACGCAAATACATATAATAAAAGAAAATTGATTTCTTTAATATATTACTCTTTTAATAAAACACCTACCACGGAGAGAATGTTAACGGTATAAATTTTCTTTGAGCAATAGAAAAGTTCACCAATCTATTAAGTCTGTTCGATTATGAAAACAGTTTGGTAACTGTCTGTCTTATAAAAACAAGAGACTTTGATGAAAGAGTTGGATTAGCGTTTCGGTAGCTGGTACCCTGGACTAGTTCTCTCCATCGCAGTCACCATTGAAATCATTAACTTAAATGTTTAGCGATTAACTTGAGACGAACATAACACCAATGAGTACAGACACGAATCCAAAGACAGATATTTTTATAATCCAGATAAAAATTGAACGTAAAAAAAATTATTAACCATCATATACAACTAACATAAACAAACAGAAAATAAAAACTTTAAACTCGTCAAAGGTCTTCTCTCGATTGCCTCTGTCCCTTCACGTGAACTAACTTTTGATCGTATGACTTATCGAGTTCTTCATATAAAGTCCTTACAGATGTTTCTACCTGAAAATAGAAGTAGAACAAAATAGAAA
>JAUELD010047478.1:0-26852 GCA_031471615.1 Aglantha digitale | reverse complement strand
CTCAAACTCCAAACTTACTCAAACTTCAAACTTATTAAACTCCAAACCTACTCAAACTCCAAACTGACTTCTTTTCTCCAAACCTACTCAAACTCCAAACCTACTCAAACTTCAAGCTTGCTCATCGCAAAAAACTATTAAAAGAAATTAAAAACGTACGGTAGCTTCGGTAAATTTAATGTTACACTAGCTAGAACTTCGTCACCGAATGTAATGTATCCGAAAAACCCCATTGAAATATACATGATGGCAACTGATGCCATAGATAAGTCTAGCACCCAGAAAAAATCTTCTCTCTTCCGCATCTTGTTTTCAATTGGCAAAACCTAATTTTGAACATAAAAAGAATTAAGAAAAAATTGATAATTAGAGTAAGAATTAGATCTCAAAAAAATCTCTACTCAAGTACACAAAAATTATTCTCTCAAATACTCAGTCGGTGCCGTAGTTTTATGTGCATAATTTTTAACTCGCAGCTTTTGCTTAATTTCTGTTCTGTTCACATTAGATATAGTGTATAACTGCAAAAAAACGTTATTCAACTTACGACGCCAATTCCTTCGAATGCAAACAACGCTGTACCAAAGAACAACGGAAACTTATTAAGTGGACCATAAGCCGGATAATCACCTGGGTTGCCCAAGTTAAAAAACAGGTACTGGTAAGTTCCGATTAACCCGAAAAAACATAGAATGTTTGCTACGGCAGACACATACGAAATGATGGTCAGTGTTTTAATAAATGATAAGATCATGACCGGTAAAAGCAAGATTAATATCCATACACGTATATCGAAATACCCGAACACCTAAACGAAAGTGGACTGTTGATAAAATGTACGCTAACAAACCCTAAACGATACGATCTAGCAAAAAACGACGTTTACCTGACGCAGGTTTTCAGCTACAAATAAAAAATATACACAGCAGAAACCAAGTTGCGTGAGCACTAAAAACCCATCCAAAGCTAACCTTAAAAATAAAAATAAATATTGTGGTTGAGACGGTGGAGTAAAAATGCACCAGGGTGGAGAGCAAGATTAAAGATTTTACGTTGACAATATATATATATATATATTCACCTGGCCCTATATCCCCATTTTTGTCCCCCATATATAAAAAACACCTGCTCTGCCACTTCGCCATAATCGTACGACTCAGCGTTGTTCCTAAAAATTATAAGCAACTTTATTTTGATGATATTACATAGCAGGTACTAGGATGTCAACTGGAGATTGGTAACTAGTTAGATCGAGAAAAACATTACTGAATCGAACTTAAAGTACTTTTGAAAGGTTTTCACTTTGTGCACAAGGCTGTTTATTAAAGTGATTACAGTCATTTTACTAGAATTTTCTTCAATAAAAGCCAAAAGCTCAAACCTTTCCAAGTGAAGACTTGCGAGAAGATGCTTTTGATAAAATAAAAAAACTCTTTAAATAATAAGAAATTCTCAAAAAGGAAGCGAGAACTTTCTGACTATAAAAGATATTCGATGCAAATATCATCATCCACAGCAGAGTATTCAAATTGTCAACAACGAGAAACTTTGTGAATTTAAGAACAATTTCAAAGTATGGTCATAAAGGTTTATCGCAACATGTTAACATAGAGAAGGAGAGTGACAACATATTAACATAGAGTAGGAGGGTGGTTACCTAAAGCAGAGTGAGTGACTGCATAAAACTATTAAGTGCATACAATGGACTGAGATAACTGCTATTATAGCCAATACTGCTGGTCCAACCTAAAACAAAGTTAATTCAAAAGTTTTATTTTCGATTAAGTGTTGGTTAAAAAACATTCAAACTAAAAAAATGTAACACATAGTAGTAAATTTATTTGGTGATTACGCTGCAAGTTTTCAAAGATGGCGTGGGGAAATAAAACATAATGAAGTTTATATTCATAGACACTCGCATATAGTTTTTTTCTTTAGTGAGTAAACAAATAACGCTGGGTTAAGATAGCTCTAAAATGGATAATTTAGTAGTTTTCCAATAAATTTTACCCCTTGAATATGAGTAAATGTCTTCACGCATCTTAGTAAAACCGTACAGACCTAATGGATCCACAATAAAATTGCGTCTTAGAAAAGTACTCAAATTAAAAATGTGTCTCACCATTATTCCTGAGTGTTTGATTGCTATAGGTAAACCTAGAATACCAGTACCTACATTCCCCTTTAATATGTGCATTGCCACTTGCCAATTACTAGAAGAAGAGAAGAATCTTTTACTACAATTTTTGTTTTAACATGTGAAAAATGCTAAACAAATTTGAGTAAAATAAATATCCCATTACCCTTAATTTGGATTGTAGATAACTTGAGAAGAAAAATATGAAAAAAACAATACAACAATCTAATAGATATCGTCGTATGTTACAGCAATATGTGAGTTTGTTTCAATCATCCAACCAGATCAGGCAACTATGCTTTATTTACTGCATGTTACCTTTCAATATTTAAAGCGGTTTATTGTGAATTCTGTGGTTTTAAGTGTATTATTAACTATATTGTAACTAAGGACCAAATTAGGACTGTTTATAAAAACTAGAACTTGTCCAAACCTTAACAAACCGATGATGTCATAGTAATTCAACTTCATTGACAAACAAAGTATTTGTTGACGTAATATTTTGCTCCCATAAAGTTGGAAGCACGACACTACCTTATGACACATTGTTGTAGCTCCTGAATAATTATTCACTTACGCAAGCAGGTCATGGCCCTCCCTAACGGTGCGATCAAGCGTGTTGTCAGTGGTGTCATCGGTCGTATAGTCCCCACTAAATCAAATAAATAAATCAATACATAAATGAATCTTTGAATCAAAAAAAAATTACCAAACTATACAGAGAGACCATTTCACCGTCCATTTATTTTTAACGAGGCCTGTTATGAAAATCTAATTATACCTTTATGCTCATCGATAGAATAACAACTAGACAGCTACGCATATCGCTATTTTCTTTAACTTTTAAGTATAAAACTTACTGTTTAGTAGTAGGTATCAAAGGATCGTCTTCATTACACCCGTCTTGTTCTGATACTATTGGTGATTTCACTTGCTGTTTTATTGGCGTTGCTACAAAAGTAGAAGTTTTTTGTGGAGAAGAGAATCTACTTCGTGGTGTTTTAGGCGATGTTTTTGGAGTTGAATCTAGTTTTCCAGGACTTTTACCATCCATTTTTTTATGGTTAAGCTATAGTTAGAATAATATTTGCTGCAAAAAAATTTGTTCAGCTCACTTTCGGTAAAAATAAGTCGTGCGAAGCGGAACATTTTTTTAAACGGTAAAAACATGTAAATATTTTAGACAAACATGTAAACACTTAATGCACGGACTAAGAATATATTAATTTACAAGAAAAATAGCTCGTGGAAAAACGTATAAAGAAAATACACATTTTTTTTGAGATTGATTGTAGTCGTTTAATTCGCCGAATAAAGTGTTAATTATAACAATACAATAATGGTTATTGACCTTTCTTGAGAAAAATATTCTTAACATAAAGACCAATTTCTGCATAGATAATTCGTAATGGATATATTCTAAGATTTATTCCGATTAAAAATAATTCTTAATGAAAAATTGTTAATGCATAATTGTTAATGAAAAATGCGTGGACCTTCTAATGATCTTTTTAGATCATCATCTTGTGTTTTTAAGGCAGATAGTGAAAACAAAGAAGTTCTTGAATGAGAGGCAGCGAACTTGTAACTCAAAATTTTTTACTACTTAATAAATCCACTAATCAATTGCATTCGCGAGTCAAAGCATTTGCTAGTGAAAAATAATAACTTAGCTCTGTCAAATCAGACATATCAATGAAAAGACTTAAAGCACAGACATGCTAAACTAGCATTTAATTGGACTTTACAATAGGTATTTAAACTATTTTAAACCGTGCTTTCGGCTATGGGAGCTAGGTAAAATATTATCTACAAATTATTCTGACTGACTGACTAAAAAAGGTTAGCTGGGTAAAATACTATCCAGAAGTCCAAATGGACTTAATCATGAAGTCCTTGGCCCAAGATTCTGGTATATTTAAGTGCTCCCATTTGGGCAAGTAATTCATATAGCAAGATCACATAAAAATTTCAACCTTAAAAATAAAAGTAAACATTAAAATCACATAAAATACTCTAATCCTAACCCTAGCCCTAACCCTGACCCCAAGCCATAACCCTAATTATGAAGGCATATTAACAAAAAATCCTTATATGAGTTTTTCATATCTTGCTATATGAATTACTTTCCCCATTTGTATAGACTTTAGAAAAGTTGATCTTTAATATGTAGTCGAGAGTCTTAATTTACGGGTTTGTTTTACCGGAAAGTAATTCATATAGCAAGACTTTTGTGCTACGGTGATGTTACATTTTTAGATCGCTTTCCAGACAACTTTGCACTTCCTTAGCGACTCGTGCTGCGAACATTGTGATGAAAGCTTGTAACACTACCATATACCGCTTTAGCGTAAAAATGTATAAATTTATAAAAAATAAAAATCATTTTCGGATTTCTCGTGCAGATCTAAGTTTGCATATAAATTTGTATTAATTTAGGAAAACTGGTAAAAAGTTAAAGCAGTGTAAAAATTGTGTGTTTAGCCTGGTAACTACTTTATAGGGTTAAGAAACTTTCTACGGTTAATTCCTATCAAAATCTAGTAATCTACGAAGCCTGCAACTTTTATCCTGGTTTATTGAAACTTTTAGGTGAGCCTTATTTCTTGACGAAGATTTCGAAAATGGAATTCATTTTCATTGTTTAAGCTCAAAAAAAGGATGCTTACGCTAAAGAAGTTGAACTATTGAGCCACTCCGACCTAAAATCACGAGCTTTTTTATAAGTTTGTGCTCATTAAGTGGATTACACTAATTTATTCAAAAATAAAAATTTCTGGTCGGAGACTGGGCAAGGGACTGCATTATTCGTCCGAACATATTATTGGCGTAAAAGAGCGACAACTGGAATAGTTGTGATTTCAAAAAATCCCTAAAAAGTCAGAAAAGTTATATAAATACTTTTGATCATTCTTTTATATTTTCATCTTTCAAAACTTTCTTTTCGTAGTATCGTCGCATAGCAATAATCTTGGTATTATCCACTATATCGTCGTAAAAAAGCAAAAAAACAAAAAAATTGAACCCCATTTCCAACCTGGGCCTAACTATGAGACACCAACTAATAATTAAAAATATAAAAAAATTGCGTAAGTAATAAAAGACAGCACATATTCGTCATGCGCAAGCTTTCACGGAGTTAGATTAGCTCTTAAAGGTTTTTCTATATTAATTTTCTTTTTCTTAATGTTGTAAACAGATACGTGTTTGAGTTTATTATAGTATTTGTATCTGTTTTAACTCTACATTTGATACCAAGTTTTTTGACTCGAGATTTACTGCTGAGCTAGCTACAAGTTTTTATTTGTTGTTCCATCACCTACCATACTGACAGTGCAAAGCATGCGTAATGTGTTGTTAAGGATGAGATGATATGCACAGCTATTTTCTGTATATTTTGGATTAATGATTAATCAAGAAAGAATCGACCCACATATTGAGTCCTAAGTTTGTTTGATTAGTGATAGTCTTATATGTATAAAAACTTATATGGAAATCTGGCTCTAATCAAATGTATTCTTTTAGCAACTACTCCTTATACTGTAATATATAACATGTAAAAAAGTCTATAATAGTCTTTATATATTATGAAAAGAATAAGATTGATTATAACTTATTTTATTTACAGTATTACAAGAGTGAGTAACTATTACTGAAAATTTCAAAAGAAGACCTATAAAAGAAGAAGAGCCTTGAAAATTGAACAAAGAAAAAAAATGAAAACAGAAAAAATAAAAATTAAAGCAAGAGTAATAAATGAAAACAAGAGGCAAAAAGAAAGAAATTAGTAATTAGAACATATATATAGACTAATTTCATAGAGCAGCTAAAATATCTCCCTATGTGTAGCTAAAATTATGCAGATCAAAAAGATTGTTAAGGTGTAGCAAAATAACAATGAAGATAACATAAGCTATTTACAAATATATACACTATGTACAAGCACAAAGCAAATCAAAAAAACATAAAAAGGGAATTACTACATTTCATAACAAAATCGCTTGTTTTGTGTTCATCTCTGCTGCAACCAGTCTCTTTTCAACCTTTTTTGTTATTTTCATGTTTTTAGTTATAATTTTTGTCTTTCTGTTATGCAACATGCATGCAAAATGAATTTTTTTATAACTCAAAAACAAAAACCATTTTATAATGAAATAAATAAATATATAAGATAGATATTTCAAAGTTTTTTTAATTATTTAGAAAGGACTATATTAAACAGAAATTTGGCAAAAAAAAATTGGACATCAGGAATTATTTAGTTGAACTTCTGATATTTAAAATGATGATAAGTTATCCTTCAAAATACATTAACGAGACATATTCAAAATATTTGAAATTTATTGTTGTGAACATGAATTCTGGATAGAGTTCGAAATATTAGCATATTTTATTAAAGCAGACGTTTTATTTGTTTTGATCCTTCGTAAACCATCACAATGAAGCTTGTGGTTATTTTATTCATTATAATAAGTATGTTGTTTTTTTATAATTATCTAAAAACACACAGCATGTGGATGCAATTCACCTCTCAAGCAAAAAATTTGAATTCTTTTTCATTTTAAACAGGTTGTTTATGTTTGGTTCTTTAGAATCATCTGTTTACATAGTGGTGTTTTTCATATATGAAAATCATTAATATTCATACAACTACACATGATGTTCTTCCCTTTTTTCTAGCTATGATAAATTCCACATTGAAATCAAACTTTTAAGTAATAATTTATCTTAAAAAGAACAGTTACCCAACATAGTTGGAACCTCTATAATAATTTTCTTATAAAAGTTTAGTTAAAAATAGCGAGGTTTTTTAGTTTAAATGAAACTAATCTATTTTAAGATTTTGAATCATCTTTGTTATCAACTTTTATTTAAGGTTGTAGGTGTTTTTTGTTTTGACGATATTTATTATGATGAAAAGTTGATATAAATAATAATGGGAAGAAACAAGGGACAAATTAGGTTAGGATGAATGATTATAGGCAGCATTCCCATAAGGGTCGTTAGTGTATACCCCAAAAACAATTAAGGTTCCTTCCCTATTTGATACTAAAAGCTAAAAGCAAATATGATTTTTAAACTAGCATCATACATATCAAACAACATCAAACATAAAATAAATGATTTTCAAACTTTGTTTCTGTAAATATCAATACAAAATACAGAGTTCAAATAAACTCATCTGTTATGTTCTCTATGTAACCTTCAGTTAAACATTTTGTTTCTGTTTTGATCTTATTAAATAGGTCATGCATTGTCTTTTAGAGAATAAAATTATTCTTAAATCCAATGTTCGAAGAGTGCCTTGGGAAATTGTAAACAAACACAAAATGGCAGGTATGTATATTCTTTTGTTTTATTTGTTGTTGTGTTGTGGCTTGGTTGTTTAGTAACCACTAAGAGTCTTGAGATTGAAGCATTACTAAAACCTTTACTATATTCATTTTACTGAATAAAGTAAACAACCCATACAACTTAAGAAATTTAGATTTTATGAACATGAAATTTGTCAGGTGGTTAAACATATTGTTTTTGCATTTTATGAATATTTTTAACAGAAAAAATATGTTGTCGGTTTCAAGATCCATGCCTTTTTAATGAGCCTGGATCTACTAATCTTACCTTGATGTGATGTCATCAAGGTTGCTTAAATTTCTTAACCTAATTTATCTGTCAGGAACGAAAATAGTTTTTTCAATGAAATAAAAAGTTTTTAAAGTTCTTCTGAAACAAAGATGTCCTAACACTTTGGAAGCACTTTGACTTAATTGCCATATAGACAAAAAAAACAGAATAAAATGCAAGTGCCAACAATAATGGGTTTACTCAGTTTTTGTTGTGAGTACGTTTTTTCGTCTGTTACCAACTTTCGTGGGATTTCCTTTTTTTTAACATTAGTTTATATGTATTTTTCGCATGCAGATTCATACAGGAAAAAATATGACAGAGCACGATTTTTCTCAAAAACTTGACTTCCAGAAAATTGGTAAATGGGACAAAAACTTATCTAAGGTTTTGCCCTGTATCTCAATATCCTTTCAACAGATTTATCAAATTACATAGTTAAAGACTTTTGTAAGTTATAAGTTGATAAAAGTTTTATTATCAAGAAAAATCTTGATTGTACCTAAATGCTGGGTCAAAATGTCTGAATTTATTATTTAAACCTGCTTTGTATCTTCCGAAACATTTATAGTTTTCACAAAAATTTTGCCATAGCCAAGATTTTAGGATAATTTCATTCCCATGGAAACAGTATCAAAAGGTTAAAAAGAACCATTTTTTTAGCAAAATGTTATTTAGGGTAATTTGGGTTGAAAGATCAAAACTTCACCATTTGCACATTGCAGAAGAATTACATGGAGTGAAACAATTGTTTTTTTCTTGTTTATGGAAAAAGTAGTATTTAATTGTACCCTTAATGAATCCTACATCAAGATTTTCATTAACACTGTATTGTATCAATTTCAGATTTCCCCAATTTCAATGTAGAGCTGTTTTCAAAATGGCTCGCTTTCTTTGTTATTGTTCAGTTAAAGGAATACAAGTTGCTTAACAAATATCTAGTATATATATTGTACTAATATTTAAATGACGTAAAAAGTTCATCTCCCTTCTTCATATGGAAACATAAATAACTGTTCTGTATAAATGTCAATTTCTTTGTATAATGTACTCTCATTGTGGTCTAAATCTTGTTGTTAGAACTGTCTATCCCTCTATTAACCCTGGTTGGTTAAATGTTGCTAACTTTGGAAGAGATGATGGTTGCTTACTTGGAACGTCATTTTGTTGATTTTGAACTGATGGTTTCTTTGTTATTGTTCAGTTAAAGGAATACAAGTTGCTTAACAAATATCTAGTATATATATTGTACTAATATTTAAATGACGTAAAAAGTTCATCTCCCTTCTTCATATGGAAACATAAATAACTGTTCTGTATAAATGTCAATTTCTTTGTATAATGTACTCTCATTGTGGTCTAAATCTTGTTGTTAGAACTGTCTATCCCTCTATTAACCCTGGTTGGTTAAATGTTGCTAACTTTGGAAGAGATGATGGTTGCTTACTTGGAACGTCATTTTGTTGATTTTGAACTGATGGTTTTCCTCCTGGAGTTACTTGTTGATCTCTGGTATAATGATTTTCAATATTGTCCGGCAAGGAGTTATAGTTAGTTTGAATTTATGGAGTTATGGTGGAAGGGATGAAAGGTTTGATAACAGTGCATACTTTTAGAAACTGACGATTTTCAAATGTCGTTCTACCAGAGCCGTACTGACATATTCTATATTGTCTTTTTTCCATTTATGTGGTTTGTTGGGTAAATGTGACTGAACATATACTTCTGTACCTGGTCAGAGGGATATTAATGGTTTAGTTGTATTCAGTCATTATACTTTATCTCATTGTGAGTTGTTTTTCCCGTTCTTTTGCACTTATTAATTTAGTTATACTATAAACTTCTGTACCTGGTCAGAGGGATATTAATGGTTTAGTTGTATTCGGTCATTATACTTTATCTCATTGTGAATTGTTTTTCCCGTTCTTTTGCACTTATTAACCTAACCTAATGTAACTGATAGTGTTTTGGATCTCTCAGTTGTCTGTGAAACAGGATTTGGGATGGGCTTCAATTTATGTCTTGAAGTGTAGTGTTGTGATAAGTGAGTATAACTTCAGCAATTTGGTTGTTATTTTTGGACCCATTAGGTGAGACATGGTTTTGAATGAATCTCTTAGCTGACTTGACTACTACGTCATTTGATTGGGGATAAGAAACAGATGAAAGACAATATTGGATTCCCAGTTCTTTAAGAAACTTTGGAAGGCATCAGATTTAAATTGTGGACCCCATCTGAGCTGAATTCTTCTGGTGCGCCATACGATATGAACACATCATGACAAGATTTTATTAAGGTGTTTGAGGTAGATGTTTCTGCTGAGAAGTAGTGAATGATTATCTTTCTGCTGAAACGATCAACCATAAATAGGTAACTGTTACCATTAATGTGAAAATTTTCAGCACAGATTTTTTGAAATGGATATTCTGGTGATGCGGTTAGTAATAAAGGTTCGTTACTTTGTGATGGAGCATTGTAGTTACAAAGTTGACAAGTGTTTCGAAAATTGATAATGCTTTTGTCCATGCAGGGCCAATAGACTGTTTGATTGGCATGAGCCTTCATTCCATTGACACTTTGATGTTCTGCATGTAAGAAATGTAAAACAGTTTGGCAAAGTTTTTCTGGAATAACTATTCTATATTATTATTATAACTACTATATATTGATAGATAGTCTATTGATAGATAGCCAAAATGCACGAAGTTGAGAGGGAGTAAATTTTCTGTTTTCTGGAAATCCTGACATAAACAAGTTAGCTAGCTCTTGATATGTTTGATCTTCTTTGCTGTTGCGATTAATTGTTCAAGTGTTATGGCAGCTGTCTCTGAGCTCATATTGTCTAATATGGCAAGGCCTGTATGTTGAACTTGATTCATGTGGTCTTTAAATTGGTTTATATCTTCAGTGTTGGTGGGGAGGTTTCAAGATAGGGTGTCTGGGGCACAATGCCATTTACCTGGGCAATGTTTAATCATGCATTGGTAGTTGAGGGTTCGTTCTTTGAGTTTAAGGATTCTTGGGTTTGATATTGCGTCTAAAGCTAAAGGTCTTCTAAAGGAAGATACCAAGAAGTGGTTTGTGATCATTAACAATTAGTAATTTTTGTGAACATTTTGGTAAGCTGAAAAGCCCAAGCAACAGCTAGTGCTTCACCTTCTGTTGGAGAGTAACAACTTTCTGCTAAGGTTGTAAAGCGTGGACTTACGTTTACAATTTACCATCCCTCGTTACAGCATGTGGGTGCATTGGATAAGTTGCAAGTGCAGTGTTTTTGCAATAATAAATAACCTAGTCATTCTTTGCTCCAATCCCATTGTAGTTAGAGATGGATCAAATGATGACATGTGGTAAGAGATGGATCAAATGATGCAATACCATCTTTGGCTAATGCTATTAGTTTTTTGTTTGTATTGTTTAAATAAGTGGTCAAGGCTATCATCCCAGAAGAACCTAGTGTTTAGTTTTATTCAGTCACAAAATGGTATCATTATATCTAGTATGACCATGAGACTCGATCAATTCGGCCGAACCAGGATCGAGCAATAGTAAAATCTTTCAGTGCTCGTAAGTTTTGTATGGTATCTAAAATGTAGCAAGTAACTAACTACTTTCTTCCAGAAGTATTGAGTGGTATCCGTCAAAAGCATCGATGATTTTCTTTTTTGAAAAGGTATCTGACAGGCTAACTGGAATGGTGGGGAACAGTGGTGTGTTTCTCTCAGAGTTTAAATGTTGAAGGTCCATGGTTTGCTGGGTGTACCATCTTCTTTAGGTAAAACGACAATGCGACTGCACCATTGGACCAAAAGGAACATGTGACATGTGAGGTGTGTACCTCCAACTGCAGTAACTGTCTTTTTGTTGGGAGCTGAATTTTGATGTTAATGTTTAACTGGTCTAGGTGTGTGTGTACTGCAGGACAAATATTTGCTCAGTTAGAAGGAAAAATTTGCATGGTGATGGAGTTGAATTGTTTAGTGTCCACTCTACTTAGTAATGTAATTTTTGCTGGGATTTCTAAAAATGTTGGGGGAAGAAATTGTTTGCTGCTCTTATTGTATGGAACTTGAGCAATCAAAGCACTTGCTTCTTCAATACTTTTTTTTCGGCATACTTAGTGGCGAAGTGATTGGGTATGTTTTAATTGGTGCAGCTTTTTCCCCATGCTTGATATTCCAAAGCTCTATCGTTTCCTCCTGGTGCTCCATGTGATTGACTTCCAAATCCATTACATGGTTTGTTCTTGGTTTACTTGGCTGCAGTAATATTGGGCAGCAATTACTTCAGAATGGTCAGTTAGTTGTTATTGATCACAGACTGCTTTTTCAAAGGCTTAGCCATGTTTGATTACATCTTCTAGAGTTTTGGTTGGCATTAGCAAGTATATCAGTTTGTAATGTAATGTACTTTAATACTCTAATGAATTGATCTTTTTTGTTGGTGGGGGAAAGATTATAATTGCTGTTGGGACATGCAAATTCACATTCTATAGCTGAAGATTTTAAGCGAATAAAAAATGTGTGTATGTTTTCATTGTAGCTTTAAAGGTCATATGATGAAATGCTGGGATACAGCGTTATGTCACAATTTTTTCTATTTGTTTGAGTAAGTCAACTTCAGGTGTTCCGAATATATTGTCTATTGTGTTGATGAGACTTGTTTTTACTGAGTCATCACATATGCTATAAAGCTGAGACGAAAGCTGGTTGTGTGGCATTTTTGTGATTATTTTAAATACATCCAAATTGATTCTCAATTGTCTGAATTATGGGTGGGTCATGTTTAAGGTGATCTATGGTAGTTTAGGCGTTAGGGGCGGGCGTGGTTAAACATTAATATCATTGTTGTGATGGGTATGATAAGTGTTGTTTTCATTGTTCATAATTGCAAGAGAGTCCCCTAGTATGGTAATGCCGAGAGCGGAGTGGTGTGCTAGGTAACTTTTTCGGAAGTCACGAGCGTTAACTCGTTCAACACTCGTGATGAAAGCATAACGACTTGCATAACGTAATTTAGTATAACGACTTGCATCATCCTGTGGTATTTGAACATTTTCTTCTCGCAGTGCCATGTTCAGATGAAGGAATACAATTTCAGATTTTCCCCAATTTCATTGTAGAGCTGTTTTCAAAGTGGCTTGTTTCTTTGTTATTGTTCAGGTTAAGGAATACAAGTTGCTTTACAAATTAAAGGCACTAAGGCCAACCATATATTATCTAGTATATATATTGTACTAATATCTAAATGACATAAAAGAGTTTATAAGTTAGTAATGTTATATTTGTTTTTATTGAAACATTGCTATAAATTACCATCAACAAGCTTTGCTACAAATATTATCTTACAGTTGAGTGACAATCTGACATTTTTGGCAAATATCCAGTCAAACAGTTGATTTCATGTTTGCTATTCCATATTTTTTGAGTTTTTATCGTTTCTCTGACAGTGTTATTAGACTATTATATAATTTTAGTATTGAAGGAATTTTCGTGATAGCATATTATTTTTTTTCAAATACTGTAGTCTGATAAGATATTTACGTTATGATTAAGAAAATTCATTGTTATATTATATTTTATGCTAGACAGTTATTATCCATAGGGCATTCATAAATCCTGTAGTGAATTCTTCTCATTTGCTATAATATTAAGGTCTTTAATTTCTTATTACTTATTTTATTCTTACTTATTTAGTGCTTTATACCACCTTGTTTGCTATAAAAAAGTTGCCATAATTATTAGCTATAATATAATGCTAGCTGTATATATTAATTTAAACGTTGTCCTTTTGAAATTATAATAAGAGAGTGTAAATGACGCTTTGTTTGCTATAAAAACGTGCGATAATGTTGCCTTGTTTGCTGCAATATAGCTGTATATACCTATTAATTTTAAGGTTGTACTCTTGAAATTATAATGTAAAATGATGTAAATGTAAAAACGATTTAAATGTGAAAATGATTTCTCATCAAAAGACATATTGGCATCATACTATATTTGGCAGTTTTTGCGAAGAAAAAAAAAATGTACTCTTTTTACATCACTTGTGATTATATTAATATACTATTACTAATAATATTTCATACCCTGCTTATAAATAGGTTCGGTTATTTTTAGAACAGCATCAATTACCCGAAGACGACAAAACAAGGTTAAAAGCAGCTAGAGAAAGGTCAAACAAAATCAGTAAATTAATGGGGAATTATTTATTGAAAGGCTACAAAATGCTTGGCACTACATGTAATAAATGTCAGGTAGGAAAATGAAATATAAAATACTAAAAAGTTTTATTTGTTGAAATGGTGGATTACTTTCTTGAACAATAAATATCAGATTTATCATGTGGGACAATTCATATTTGGGCTGTAAGTTTACAGGAAAATACATATAGCTACATATAGATACATTTTATATACATTTTGCTATACATACACATTTTACTTCTTTTACATGTTGACTGCTTTTTTTGTATCATTAATTAAAACTTTTTAACTAATATACAGATAGTATATAATGATAGACCTGTTATAAAAAAACTACTATATTCATAAATATATATTTGCTTTTACCATTGTTGTTACTTTTACCAACTGTTTCTGGCAGAAAAACTAGTGAAAAATATATCATAAAAGATAACAGAAAGAAAGAATAATGCTCAATTTTCGTTCTGATACACTTTATACTTTGAATTCATAAATATTTATTAATAAGTTAAAGAGAATTTAATGTAGTTTTTATTTATTACATTTTTCAAAACAATATCTGAAAAGATACAATCTTAGAGATAGAGACAAAAGATGAACTTATTTAGATTTGAATGAAAAATTAAGAAGAAAATAAATTTTTATATTGCAACATATATATGTACATGATGAATCAAATAAGATTTGTAGCCATAAAAATAAAATAGAATTTAAAATATAAATTTCATTATTCAAGGAACTTGAGAAGAAAAACCATCAGTAAAAAACCCTTTGTTCTAAACATGATTCAGGCAACAGGTGCTGATATTTAAAAAAAACTCATTTGAATTTGGTGCTACTTTAAATTCTCAAAAACGATTGGCTTAATTGAACCAATCAGATTTCACTTTAGAGTCAATTCATGTCAGATCACCAAGGCTTGTGAACCAAGTATCTCAGATTTAGTCAATTCTAAAATATGATTGAGATCTCATTGAAATAACTACCCTGTTAAAATTTGGGCTCCATTCTCCATTTCTATAATTAACTGGGTGAAGGGTACAAATACTGTTTTTCCAGTGGAAACTCTGCACTTCACCTTGCACATAGTTCTCTGCAAAGTCACCAAAAAAGTTGGCAGTAGGCTCACTATTAGCTCGAACTAAAAGAATGTGGTCGTAACTGCTGTAATGATTCAATTCACCTTATTAACCCTATTCGAATAAACTCCTGCCACATCCGATATCATCATCATCCATCAGTTTACATAAGTAAAATTCCTCACAAACAATTAAAGAAAGAATGTTGATAAAAAAGTGAAAATGAAAGAAAGAAAAATGAAAAAATGTCCACCCAAAGAAGAAGAAAGAAGGAAAAGTGCAAAATGTAGCAATATTATCCAATCATTCTGAAAGTAAAAACGGAGCATTTTGTATCTAATCATTCACATTAAAAAAATCATGAAAGCTTGTAATAAGTCAAAAATCTGCTGCAAAATTATTGCAGTTATTCCATGGAATACTTAGAAGTTCACACTCTTAAATATAATCATGCATCAAATGAAGATGTAAGTATCAACATGTCAAACATTTTTGTAGAAAAGGTAGTAACCAGTAAAAATTATAAAACTATTAGACAAAAATGAGTCACAATTTGAATGTCCATATTTCAAAAAATATGAATTTCTCCTTGATGAAACTTTTCAGAAACTTAGTTTGAACCTTGAAGATGAAAAATAGAGGGGGGAAAAATGTGGTGCTTTCAGATATGGATCGCAGTAGGGGGTGAGGCACAAAAAACAGAAATGGTGAATTTGCATTGGATTAGGGATGTTGTAATGTCTTTTTTTTAATTCTACATGAAAAACTGATGATACGTGGTTATTTTTAGTTTTTTTTTGACTATTCCTTGGCATGATATTAACAATTGAAGTTTTCGGTCAACTGTGTACGCCGGCCCTTATACTGGAAATAGGGCCTTATTGTAAACCATAATATATTCTGAACCGTTCATTGAAATTAGCCCAAATTTTAACAGGGTAGTTATTACAATGAGCATTGGTGATTTGACATGTATTGACTCTTGATCTTTGTATATGGGTTTTATAGAATTTTATATCAGAAAATAACTAATGGGTGACTAGGTAGAAGAGTTTGATATTAATGAATATGATGGAAATACCTGTTACCTTGGAAACATTATTTAACAATAACATGAGCGAAGAATTGTGTTTTTAGTAACAAGCTTTGTTTAGAGGTGCTTGATTCTATTGAAAAGTAGATTTAAGATAATTTTAAATATACCAGAAAGTCCATGATTTAAAGGGGAGCCCAGCAAGCAGAGTCTGTGTAAAAGTTTGAATTAAAAAGCTTAGCTATCCACAAAATAATTGAACAACCTATATTTCAAAACAATTTTTCCACCAATTTTTTTCTTTCTCTTGTTTCCAAGTCAAACTTGCAGTAGTTAAAGGGAAGGTATAGTCAAGAGTTTGAATTTGAATCTCTATAAACATGGTTGTTCAGTGATTGTAGTATGATGAAGCAATTAATAATCTCAAACATTGAAAGACTTAAAGTAACTACTGTATGATTTTGTATTAAAGGCTCCTTGGTTATTATATAGCTTTAAATCAAATCTGAAATAATTACAAAGATAATCAAAAGTTATTTGAATTATCAATTAACATATATTCATAACTAGTCATAGTAATTAATTGATTAAGTTAATTAACTATACTTTATTATATAGCATTAAATCAAAGAAGTATCAAATCAGAAGTATCATCTGACCTATTATATTTAAATTATTTGAATTATCAATCAACATATATTCATAACTAGTCATAGTAATTAATTGATAAAGTTAATTAACTATACATATTGTAATTGAAGTTCATTGAAATTCTGATTACTGATTAAGATTCTATAAGAACTTTCATTCCTAACTTATATTTATTTTTGTTTTTATTATTATAAGAGTTAAGGGTCTATTGTGATCTTGTAGTCTATCCTAAATGTATAGAAGAATTTCTTTATTGATTTTAGTTATGACTTGGTGCACGATTGCATAAGTTTTTTAGCACGGAAAATCTAGAATTTCACGTAAAGTGTTCAAATTTTATAAATTATGAATTATTTTATATGTGAGTTAGGCCTTTTCCAAATAATATCATGTATAAAATAATTGTCATCTTCTGCATTAAGAGAATTATTTTTGTGCTCTCAAGTTTTTAAACGATCTTGATTATTTATTGTTTGCATGCAACAGACAATTCTAGTACAAGATCGCCAAGGAGAAAACTATTGCATTGGCTGTGTTGAAGTAGATGCTACAGTTACTCCATCTGAGAATCCACCTAATAAGATGCAACCTCCACCAACTGGAAGTTAGTGAAGTTTCTTCTGCAACATTTTATTATAAGACAGATCAAGTTACGAGATAAAAATAATCAGGTCTAATATATAAAGTTCCTTAATCTTGAATCTGTTCTAGAACTAAAAGGGCATGGATTCAATTTCATATAAACAGGAAGTTTACAGATAAAAATAATATATAAGAAACATGTTTTGTATTGTAAGGGTGGTTGTCTCTTTAAATCTTGTAACAATTCTTTGGCTGCTGTGTTTGTAAGAGTTCAGAAATTGGAAAAAGAAGAAAGATATTGTGACTCAATCAATTCATTTAATTATATGAATAGAGAATGCAATAAGGATTTTTATTTAAGCTTTTTTTCTATCAAATGCAATTAGTATTAAAAACGGCTCTCGGCTGATTAGCTTGATTAATTAAGATAAAAAACTAGAGATGAGTGATATTATCTTGATTAAAAGAAACCTTGTAATTATTTCATCTAATTAAATAAGTGGTATGACATTCTGCATGAAAACTTGTTGTTCCACATTAATTAAAGACTTTACTAAAGAAGTTCCTGTACCCTGTTTTATGTACTCTTATTTTTGTTTTGATAAGTGAGAATTCTTAAAGTTTTGAATTTCTGTTTTTAGGTGGTAACATTTTGTTATCTTCAAAAGCTGATTTCTTCACTAAATGCAACACTTCATCTCTAGATAATATATATGCCCAAATCGATTTAGTCAACAAGCAATTCCAATCAGTAGTTACGTTGAATGATCGTACCAATCTTATCTCTGTTTTAAAATTATGTTATGAAACTTTAGAGTTAATAAAAAAATAGTCAGACAACTTTTGTCATTTCTGATAATGTAGGTGGCTTTTAGTTAATTAGAAATTATCAATAAATATGTTCTAACTTATGAAGATTGAATGTTCCATTTCTGTTTTGCATAAGTTAAATTTTTGATATAAAACGTATCTTTTAATAATCTTCCGTTAAAAATCTTTACCTTTTCATACTTGATGATGATTTAATATTACAATCAAGCATAAAAAACATAGAGATGCACAACTTTAAATCCAGCTTTGCTTTTAGCTGCTGGCTGATTATTGCTAGGTTCTTAGCAATGTTGCGTGTTTTAGTAAATCATTTTGTAATTTTAAAATATTATTACACAGTTAACTCATGATATAAAATAGGAATAGGAAAAGATGTAGATAAAAAATATATCTATCTATCTATAAATATCTTGTGGCGTTTAACACAGTGTAAAATAAATGGAATCAGTTTCACTTTCAGTCTTTAATAGGTTTTCAACACATTCTTGTTTAAAAGCAAACAGAACACAGTAAAAATATTTTTTTAGCGTTTCAGTCGTTAGTATACAGTGTTGTAACATATTTTACTGATAGGGTACGTTTTTACCCTTATGAATATTTTACTTTTTAAAAATGTTAATTCAAGATTATTTTGTCGTAGTTACTGAGCAAGGCCCCCTACCTGTTTTTTGTCTAATAGTAACTAGGGATAGAAACCAGGGAAAGAAACAAGGGATAGAAACCAGGGAAGGCCATGCTGACTTAGATGACATATTGTATATTAGTAAAATCTAAACCGAAATGATAGCTAACATTTTGGCTAAGAAAATACATTCAATAAATAAATAAAAAAATAAATCAAGGTTTTTAATGAAAAAAATTTTGCAATAAAACAAAGTTTAACGGACTGTTTTAACGTACAACAGTATATGTTTTATATACACTGATCAACTTAACCTTCTGTAGAAACTTGTTTGTGTATTCTTACATTTAATTTTAAAATGAATGTTTTCATTATAGCTTAAAAAATATGTTTACACTTTTCAAAGGATTGTGGAAATACTTGTTTCAAAAGGATGAATATTTTATTCTCATTATTGGCTTAGACAATGCTGGCAAGTCTACCTTATTAGAACATGTTAAGCGAAAATTTGCAGTGAGAGCATATCAGGGGATACCATTTGAAAAGATCTCTCCTACGATAGGCATGAATGTGGGTCGAATTGATATGACAACTGATATTCTTGTGTTATGGGATTTGGGAGGGCAAGAGGAACTGCAGAGTTTATGGAGCAAATATTTTACTGATTGTCACGGAGTTATTTATGTTATTGATTCTGCTGATTCAGCTAGATTACAAGAATCATATGAATGTTTTGAACGTTTGATTTCTCACACAGAACTTGCCAATGTTCCTCTACTAGTACTCGCCAATAAACAAGATAAACAAAATTCTTTAAAAGCTGAAAATGTAAAACTAATATTTAATCAATGTGCTACAACTTTGGGTAAGCGAGATTGTATGTTACATGAGGTATCAGCATTGTCTGGAAGCGGTATTGAGGAAGCGATGCAGTGGATGTTAGAATGTGTAAAGCGAAATATATATAGGCCTCCTAAAACGAAAGAAATATCATGAAAAGGGTATGATCCATCAGATATTTATACAATACAATAATTGCAATGATCGATGAAGTTACTGGCAACACTGAAGAAGTTGCAAGTACCCACTGAAGTTGCAGGTACCACTGACGTTGCAGGTACCACTGAAGTTGCAGGTACCACTGAAGTTGCAGGTACCACTGAAGTTGCAGGTACCACTGAAGTTGCAAGTACCACTGAAGTTGCAGGTACTACTGAAGTTGCTAGTACCACAAATAATTTCAAGTAAACAACATTAAAAATGATAACACTTTTTCTCTCTGAAATCTTTGTTTTTGCATCAAAAGAAAACAGTTGTGTATAATTGTACACTGAGTAATGTGTTTATGATGAAAAAAGTCAAAAAATGTCCTCACTTAGAATATTATTCTCATTGCCATTTCTATTTGTTGTGTGCAAATAGGCCATTTTCATTGGTTATTTCTATGTGTTGTGTGCAGATAGGCCATTTTCATTGGTTATTTCTATGTGTTGTATGCAGATAGGTCATTTTCATTGGTTATTTCTATTAGTCCAATGCACTTTATACTAATATTTTTACTTATATTCTGCATATTCTGACAGAGTTGTAAATATTGTAAGAAATATTGACCTATCAAAAAAGATTCTGTATTTGATAACAATGGGATAAAAAAAGCAATGAAATAATCACAAGTATAAACATACTAACAAAATATTTTAGAAGTTATGCCTGTTTGAAATTTACGTTTCACGCATTGTTTTTAGCATGTTATTTTAGACTTATTCCTTATTCATGTAGGGTACTGCACATAATGCATATTTGGTGCAAATTGTTTTAACAAAAAGGTTCTGACTTTGCCTCGATAAAAAAAAATCCAGCCCAAGATTTAAAATAATAAAAGTGTCAATTATTTATATACAGGTTTATACCATACTTCTCTTTGGAATATTGCTTATAAAAATGTAATAAAAAGGGAAATTTTCTCATTTCACCTTTTTTTGTCGTTTTTTGTACGAGTTTCCAATATGGGTTTGTATCTGTGTATAGACTTCAAAGAAAACCTGCAATGACGCTTTATCAGAGATTTTATACATCACAAAAGTACAGTAGCACAAGATTCTCAGCTTATACTTTAAAACTAATTTTTGATATTTCTTTCGTGATTTTATTTATACTTTCATTTTTTCTTCAGCATGAATAAATAAAATAATGATGAATAATGGCGGCCAGCAGTTGTAATCCAATTCCCAATGGTGGCACTTCTGAGAAGAGGAAGAAGCAGCAAATAAGTATAAATGATTACTTTACCAAACGAAAAAGAATGTCATCCACAAATCCACCAGCTTGTGAAGGTAATGCTAATGTTGATCTTGTTTAGAGCATTGAATAATTAAAATAAACCTTAAAAAATTCTTTTGGAAGCCTAACAAAAGGTTTTGGTAATATTGTTATTTTGATAATTTGACACTGAACTAGAAGCAGCTATGATATTCTGTCACTTAATGTTAATTTCTCTTTGACTTGAATTCGAAAGATTTAAATTTTTTACAAATATAATAAATTTCTGTTCCTTTTTCCAAAGATAAGAGTTATAGCATCCACCGCCAAATATATAAAAGTAAAAGAAAACTTTAAAAAATCATTTGTTTAGATATCTAGTTTATTGGGAAATAAATTTGTTGTTGAACTCTGCTTTGCAGAAAGTATCCTATGAATGTCTGTCGTGTCTGTTCGTTTACCAATCAAAATAATGTGGCAATTATTGTATGTGATAGTTGACAATAAAGTGGTTCTTTATTGAACTGGTAGCTCGTTGTGGGTGATAGTTGACAATAAAGTGGTTCTTGATTGAACTGGTAGCCCGTTGTGTGTGATAGTTGACAATAAAGTGGTTCTTGATTGATCTGGTAGCCTTTTGTGTGTGATAGTTGACAATAAAGTGGTTCTTGATTGAACTGGTAGCCCGTTGTGTGTGATAGTTGACAATAAAGTGGTTCTTCATTGAACCGGTAGCCTGTTGTGTGTGATAGTTGACAATAAAGTTGTTCTTTATTGAACCGGTAGCCTGTTGTGTGTGACAGTTGACAATAAAGTGGTTCTTGATTGATCTGGTAGCTCGTTGTGTGTGATAGTTGACAATAAAGTGGTTCTTAATTAAACCGGTAGCCTTTTGTGTGTGATAGTTGACAATAAAGTGGTTCTTTATTGAACTGGTAGCCCGTTGTGTGTGATAGTTGACAATAAAGTGGTTCTTAATTAAACCGGTAGCTCGTTGTGTGTGATAGTTGACAATAAAGTGGTTCTTGATTGAACTGGTAGCCCGTTGTGGGTGATAGTTGACAATAAAGTATAGTGGTTTTTGATTGTGCCCTGACATGAAATGTATTTTTTTTATCAATAAAAAATCTGAACATAAGAAATATTGAAAATATTCTGCAATGTTTTTTGCTGGTCTTTAGTTGCTGGTGTCATACATGTCGATTGTAATTATTAAATATATCAATGAGTGTTTATTTTCTTTAGAAGCTGACAACGAAAAGAGCAATCAATCACCTACTAATGCTGCGTCGCACAAAAATCAGAAGACACACTCATTACAGGAATCAGAAGCCGAGAAAAGATTGTCTTACTTATCCAAGGAAAGTTTGAGTGATATTTCAAATGACGTAAATAACGATAAACAAGAAGAAGTGCTTGGTTCGAAAATTACAGTTCCTACACATTTCTACCGCTCGTCAACATGTTCCATCTCTCTTGCTTCGTTACAACCTTCAGATGATCATTCCATTTTGTTTCGACCTCATCTGTTGCCTAATAAACCACCGCAACCTTACCCTGCAACCTATCGAGATTACTGGGATAAAAGTCATGTCCGAATGCCCTGTTCACCCGAAAATATGTACCCAACTTTGGATAAGCAGATACAGAGGCGTTGGGAACTAATAGAGGGGACACTATTACAGCCGTTTCAAACTTCCAAAGATCTTGAAGAAGCCATCCTCGTCTACAATCATCATTACAAAGGGAAGTGGAACTTTGAATCGTGGCATAGTTACTGTAATATACATTTAAATGAAGTGGAGAGGGAAGATTTATTTACAAATCTGCTACCAAATATGGTAAATCTCGCTCTCCAATTACCTTCCATTGTAACGCAGTCTCCCAAGTTATTGCAACAGGGATGTGCGCACAGTATGACGTTATCTCAACACCAAGCTTCATGTTTACTCGCAAATGCTTTCTTTTGTACTTATCCACGTCGGAACTCGTTAAAAAACTCTGAATATTCATCCTACCCAGATATAAACTTTCGTAGATTGTTTCGTGGTATGAAAGATGTGGTGAACCAAGTTAAAACAGAAAAACTAAAAACTTTATTAAATTATTTTCAAAGAATACTAAAAGATAGGCCATGTGGTACTATTACTTACACAAGAAAGGTTTTAAACAGTGTCGATATACCTTCGTGGGAGCACTCCACAAAAGATATATGTGATTTGTTTGTCACCTCTCAAGGGACCATAGAAGATGAAGGACACGATTTTTTGCAAGTCGATTTTGCAAACCGAATGATTGGTGGCGGGGTGGTTGGCGAAGGATGTGTACAAGAGGAAATCCGTTTTTTAATCTGTCCAGAATTAATCGTAGCTAGACTTTTTACTGAAAAACTTGAACCGAATGAGAGTCTTCTAGTGACAGGCGTTGAAAGATTCAGTAGTTATTCAGGTTATGCACAGACGTTCAGATTTAAAGGTAATTACAATGATTATACTCCTTCTGATCGTTGGGGGAGGCGTTATACTCAAGTGATTGCCATAGATGCTCACGTTTTCCATTGTTATTCAGATCAATTTAAAACTGTTTCGTTGCACAGAGAAATCGAAAAATCTTTGTGTGGTTTCCTTGACATCAAATCAGACAGCTATACGCACCATTCAGCGGTTGCAACTGGTAATTGGGGCTGCGGGGCATTTGGGGGAGACATTTATTTGAAAGCTATATTGCAGTTGATGTCTGCATCCGTTGCAGAACGTGATTTAATTTATTTTACATTTGGAGATAAAAAATTTAAAAAAGAATTAGAGGAAATGCACACGTTTATTAAAACACATAAAGTTTCTGTAGGTCAACTATGGAATATGCTTATACGGTATGGGAAAGAGTTGCGAAGCAAAATGGACCATATACAGCTTTACCCTTATTTAAAGCAAATATTTGAAGATTACTCTTGTGACACTGACGATGAAAGTCTGTGTAATGATGATAACCCACTTGAGATCAGGGGTGTGCCGTGCGAAATCCCTGCAGACATGGATCAACTATCTCCCGATTACATCGCTGATACTCCGTGATTGAACTTTCATTCTTATTTGTAGCAGGCAGTTGTAACGTTTTGTTTTTAACTGGTAGTTTAACAAGAAAGATTTTCAAACAACTTTCTTTCTTTTGTCTTTCTATTTTGTTTGTAAAACACTACTCCTTATACACCCCACATCCACCCACCCCTCCCTTCCCCTATTCCATATGAGCATGTTTTTTGTTCTCCATGAGGTTGTTGATCTATAATTACTGTGTTATTGAATTATCTAATTTAATTATGCATTGAGAATAGTTAATTGTACAAATGAAAGTTGTTTTTGGTTAATTCAGAAATTAGTTATTGGTTAAAAACAAATTCTTACTGAATCATGGATGAATATGTTGAATCTTTCCACAACAAAGATTCATTAGAGACTGGTAGAAGAAAACACACCTTTAGTGAAGATGACGTAGAAACATTTGATGACAAAGGTGAATTTTTTCCATTATTTTAATCTAGTAATGAAATAATCATGTTGTAATCATGATTCTCCTTTGCAGATATTTATGAACATGTCTGTTGTTTCAAAAAGAAATGAACCTGACGTTTGTCATTAATATCCTTGTATTGTACTGTATAATTCTAAGATTTTTTTTCTTTTTTGCTCATTCAAAACACCATTTCATAAATATATATAAAGCTTGTAATGTGTGTATACGCATTGTTATTTCTTTATTTTCTTTCTTTACAAGTTAAATTGTGCGATGAGGGTTTAAGAAAAAGACTTTAGGGTCCGTAAAATAATCTCCCTTGTTATCTATTATAAAATAGCCGTAAACCGGGTTTTGTCCGTGTGTGTAAAAGTGGGTGTGTACGCATTCTAAAGAAGCATTGTTATTTGGTTTTTTCTTTTGTTCATAGATTTAAATGAGCAATGGGTGTTAAAAAAACGTACAGGTTATTTGGTATAAAATAGCTAATTTCATTGATTATTATTATTGAAAACATGGAGAATAGAAAGACTAAAAATTATTTCATAGAATTTAACGAACATTTTTTTTTGTTTCGCTTTATAATAAAATCAATTGGAATCTTTTTAAGAAAACTAACCCCGTTTTTTTATTTTATCTTTAAAAATAATGAATAACGATCTCTAGAAAAGATTAATAAGAGACAATTTTCGCTTCATAAAAAAATTAATTGGACACGACATGAATAAGGATATCTAGAGAAAAAATATAAATATGAAATAATTTTTATTTTTAATGTCATAACCATCATTAAGTTATATCCCTTCTGATAATTTTTAAAATGCAAAAAAGTAAATAGGTTATTTATTAGAAATTTAATAACTTATCATAGAAAAACTTACAATAGTAAAAAATGTGGGTTTTTTAAATAACATGTCCTTATTATAGAATGTAAAAGAGAAAACTATTTTTTATGTACAGTCATGTGACTTATCATAAAAAAATTAAAAGCCTAACTTAACAATTTAGTTGCAAGGTTTTTGTCATAGGTTTGCTCTATTGAACATGCACAGTATATTAAATTATTCCAATTAAAAATCACTGTTGTGTACAGAAAGACCATCAAAATAGAAACTTGTATAATTTTTTATATGTAACTAACATGTTGTCAGCATGGTCGGGCGGATCTTTTGATTGAATTCTTTTGATATTTGTAGCTATTGTAGGGCAGATCTTAAATTTGATTAATGCTCTTCTTTTAATCATCTTACAAACTTTTTATTGAATGAAACGATCGACCTGATATAAACCAATTCTTAAGTAAGTAAGTCAACTTTCGTCTCCATCATTTTATTGTTTAAAGGATATGTGAATGTTCTAGATGGATAGATATTTATTTATTTGTTTGTTGCTAAGGGTGGCATCACGTAGCTGGTTGTTGCTAAGGGTGGCATCACATAGCTGGTTGTTGCTAAGGGTAGCATCACGTAGCTGGTTGTTGCTAAGGGTGGCATCACATAGCTGGTTGTTGCTAAGGGTAGCATCACATAGCTGGTTGTTGCTAAGGATGGCATCACATAGTTGGTTGTTGCTTAGGGTGGCATCACATAGCTGGTTGTTGCTAAGGGTGGCATCGCATAGCTGGTTGTTGCTAAGGATGGCATCACATAGTTGGTTGTTGCTAAGGGTGGCATCGCATAGCTGGTTGTTGCTAAGGATGGCATCACATAGTTGGTTGTTGCTAAGGGTGCCATCACATAGCTGGTTGTTGCTAAGGGTGGCATCGCATAGCTGGTGGTGTGATGTATCAGTAATTAGCAGATACGCTGTATAACCTGAAGCTGAAAAAACTTTGCTCCATTGGTGAAATATTTGCTTAAAAAGCTAAGAGAAACGGAACAACATTTCCACTTGATCCACGTGACTTTACCCAGTCTTTTGTAAAGTTGTACATGAAAATGTGAAAATTGACGTGAAAATGTCTTTCACAAAACTCATGTAAAGTCGTATAATTGATATGAATGATAACATTGACACGTGTAAAGATGAGGAGAAGATATAGTTATATGTAAAGGTGAAATTGAATTTGAATTGCGATGACATCGTAATATTTTGGTAATAAGATAATTATTTAAATACAATATTACGAAACATTTGCAACTTATTTGCGAAATAAATGATTAGAGATTATGTGGCACCACTAAGCTTTAGCTGTGGTTCGATATTTTATTCTATTATTTTAAAGATCAGTTAGGTATATGTGCCTAACGACGGCATTTTCTTGCCGAGGTGGTTTTTACCATTTTACTTCTTGTCACAATTAATAGTTAACATC
>JAUELD010047424.1:0-10506 GCA_031471615.1 Aglantha digitale | reverse complement strand
ATGAATAGCCCCATACGAGATAGGTCTAGAATGGGCCGTGGTCATTGTAATCTATAATATATTGCCATTTTAGGAAAGTAATTAATATAGCAAGTATAAAAAAGTCACATAAGGATATTTTGTTAATAGGTCTTCATGATTAGGGTTAGTGATCTTGCTATATGAACTGCTTTCCACATTTTATTTTATTTATATATTTAGATGACTGCAGCGACAAAAGTCCTTTATGTACAAAATTTTTAAACAAGAAAAATGAATGCTTTTGGAATACAAAGGTTTCTACAGAATTATGTAAAAAGTCGTGTGGATTTTGTTGAGTCAAAATTGTCAAAACTTTATAATAAAATGGATTCCACCAACAAAAGATTATTAGCTGAGAAGCCATTTATTAACCTATCACTTCAAATCAATCTGTTCAGAAATACCACAAATTGCAACTCTTATTTTTTAGTTTAACATCACCTGAATATATTAATTATCAATTATTGATCTACATCTTCAATATATGGAGAAACACAATATAATCAAGATGTCGATAAAACAGCTCTAGCCTCTTTTAATTGCTTCGAAAATTCCTATAATTGAAATTGGGAAAAAATGAAAATTACTTATTTAAACAATTAAAACTTAGATCAGGTTGACCATAAGTCAAAATATTAATACCTGAAATTCTGGTAATGTCAATTCTAGACTTTTGTATGCATTTATTCCATTTTCATTTCTTAAAGTTAAATTTAACGATATGATAGGAACGTCAAGATTTTTACATAAGTTTGAACTAGTTGAATAACTTAGTTTCCAGTCTAACTTTTCTAATTCTCCAACATTGAATTCAATTTCATTGGTAATCATTTTTTCTGATTTTTTTTCATCAAACCTAGAAAGAAAAAAAAACTATTAAATCATAGAAACTCAGTATTGGGAAAAACATTTTACCTAAGTAAGTATTCTTCCTTATTCGCCTTCTGATTGGATTGCAATACATTGGTCTGATTATTGTGTTATATAGCCTGTACAATCACCTTTAATTTTTTTGGTGATATCTTATAATAAAACTACTTTGCAGCGCCACAGTCAAAGAATAGAATCATACAATATAAATAAGAAATCGTTACGCAATTAACTAAATATAGAAAATAATAGGACACAATAAGGAGTTCTTTTTAAAACTTAAATCCTTAACATTAAAACATAGCCGCTAAATCTTATGAAAAAAACTTGTATTTGGGACAGTTGCAATTGCGTACAAAAAAAAAAAAAATCGAACGAAGGTAACGTAAAACATCTTTAGATTGCTTTTTAAAATAATAAAATATATTTTCTTATTCTTCAAGCTTTGTACGGTGCTAAATACAAACAGCAAGTCATTAAAGAAATAGACATTGTTTTCATTTAATTCTTTTATTATAATTACATATTAATATATATTCTAAAGTATGCAACTTCTCAAGTGTGTAAGAAACGTGAATTGGACGTTTAAGAAGTGTCAATTCGAAGATGACACTGCATATTCTGTTTTCTATGTTACAGATAACTGTAAAGTTAGAGTTAAGATGAAAGATCTAAGACAGTTTTACATAAATTAACTTCTGCCATCACTTATTGAACATCAGTTAAGAACGCCACGCCTGGTAACTCCTTTCCTGGAATAACACAATTAATATTTTACTTACGTACGTTCCTTCATTTTCATTTTTAATGCAAGAGTAATAAATACAATAACAAATTAAATATATACACACTATACATAATAAATATAATGAATTCGAACAAACATTAAATTGGTATTGGTATATATTTTTAACAAACTGGAGTAAAAATGGAAGCAATGAGATAATACTGCGGTTGACGGCAGCAACAATAATTAAAATAATTTTGCATTTAATCCGAAGTAAAACTATAGTTTGACGCATGACTCATTTTAACTTTTAAATTTAATTTATTTTTACCTTCCAGCAATTCAATACTAGCACCCCCACCAGTACTGACATGGCTCACATCTTTCTCTCTACCAAACTTTACAATGGCAGTTGCTGTATCTCCCCCACCTTAACAAATAAAACAACATGGACAATAAAAAACATGGTCAATAATAGTAGATGGTTTAATGGTATTTAACTAGAATAATAACATACCTATGACAGTAGTGACTCCATGCTTTGTTGCATCACATACTGTATTCATAATGGCTTTAGTACCTTCAGAAAATTTAGGGATTTCAAAAACACCTGCAGGTCTACAATAAAAAAATAAATTATATAAAAACGTAAATAATTAAACAAGCATTGTAAGACTTTTAGTTATTATTTACCCGTTCCAAAATATCAACTTTGCTCTATTGATAACTTCATTGAATGCTGTAATAGATTCACTACCAATATCTAAACCCTAAGGAATAATACATTTAATCAAAATTGCCAAATTCAGAAGGCAATAATCACAGTTTTTACTGCATAATATAAATAAAAAACTAAAAATACCATGTATCCTGCAGGTATGCCATCCTTAATAGTAGCAACGCAAACTTCAGCATCATTTGAAAACTTAGAGCCACATATGAAATCAGTGGGTAGATGAATGGTGACACCTTTAGATTTAGCTGTTTCCATTAAATCATTTATTATCTTTGCTCCTTCTTCATCGTAAAGTGATGACCCAATCTAATTGTTAGTGGAAAGAAAAAGGTCCAACCAAAAATACTTTTTTGATTCATCAAGTCAAATAAGTAGGTCAATTATCAAATATATAAATTATCAATAAAAACAAGTTATGAGTAACCTAATACTTTGTGACTCAAATTGGATAAACAATTAAGCCTTATTTCCGGCAAGTTAAACATGAATGGCTTCAAAATGTTACGATGGTACGCACGGACTTTAATACGTACCAGACATATGTACAGACAGGGCTTAATTTATAGGATGATATCAGAAAAGAAGGGAGTATATAAAATATAAATAGTAGACTAACCTCCATATTATGTAAAACTTTCAAGAAAGTAAATGCCATTCCTCCTCCGATTATCAACTCATTGACTTTATCCATTATGTTCTTAATTAATTGTATTTTGTCTGCAACTTTAGCTCTATATGAGAATACAACAAGGACAACATTGTTGATATATTCAAATGATATTAATTGTAAAGTGTTGTAAACACAATCAAGATCGAAATTGCATAGTTATATTATGAAATAAATCATGGATTGAGCTTTATAAATAAGAGCCTACTAACCCTCCTAGTATGGCGAGAAATGGTCTATCAGGATTTTCAAGAACCTTTTCAAAATAGACCAATTCTTTTTCCATCAAAAAACCTGCGACTTTATTTAGATTACATATACCAACCATCGAGCTATAAAAAAACTAGATAAGTTGATAACACAAGAATATATCGTAATAAGATCTAAATAAAAATTTAAAGAAGTGATTTACCTATGTGCTCTATGAGCAGTGCCAAACGCATCATTAACATAGACATCACAAAGTTTGGAGAGGCTTTCACGGAACATTTTTACATCTTCTACTTCAGCTTTTACCTAAGTAAATGAAAACATTGTTAAAAATATTGAAAAGATTTATCTTAAGTTAAAAATTAGAAAGATGAGAAAAAAATTGTTAAACATGCGTTATTTAAAAGTTGATAATTAATTCCTAAAAAACATTCTCAGTTTAAAATTAATCAAAGAGAAATATCTACAATATCATTAAGATTTTAATTTAAACTCGTGCCTTTTTCCCATTTTTATCAACACCTTTCCCTTCTTCTTCAATATGAAAACGCAAATTTTCAAGTAAAATAACACTGCCTACAAAATAAAGAAGAATAAGTTGAGCATGTACATATATTGGACATACTGTATTATTATTAAGTGCTTGCCCATGAGATTTTTAAATATCCAATATTATATTAATTATAGGCCCTAGGGGCGATGCATTTATATTCTAAAATGTATTTACAGATAGCATGGAAAAGATAGCAAGTTGATAAATTTTCTTTTAAAATGCAACTGAGGAGAAAACAGTAGAAAAAGAAGAAAAAAAACCAAATTTATGAAAATGATCTTCAAATAATAAAGAACAGAAAAATTATAAAAGAAATAAGACAGTTGGTATTTCTATCAATATACAGAAATTGAGTATAGTAATTGTCATATCCTTTGTTATTTCAATTTTAATCTATATTTTCAGATCAAAATTACATTTTGTCTAGTCTGAATTATAATTAAGTTTTAGGCAGACAATGTCAGACCTCACTTAACCTTTTATTATAAATTCATTAAGATAAAGATAAATTGTTATTCTTTTGAATTACCTTGTGAAGCATTCATACATGTTTCATGAACTTTATCTCCGACACAATCAGATAGAAAAACAACATCTCTATAAAAAAGTAATCACAATAACGATTAAGAAATTGTAGAGCATTTTCCCATCTACATTAATGTAGAGCAGTCTTGAATAGACACCATTTATAGATATTGTCAACATTTTAGATTTTATTCAAATAAAATGTATTATCCTATCTCAAAACCTCTCATGCAATTTAAGCATTCAGTTTTTAAAATCCAAAAGCTTGGTAAAGATTTCTTATTTAATCAATACATAGTTTTACTAATGTTCATTTTGCAGCATTTGAAATGTTACTTTATTACTGCTAATGTTATTTTATTACATAGGAGTATTAAAGAACCCAATTAATATTTTATTCTATTCATATTCTCACAAAAAGAGTTAAAATGTAAGGAACTAAATTTCCTCATAACATAGTGTGAATTTTATATTTATCATTTTAGATATTGTAAATTTATAAACCTACTATGCTACTAAGCAACAGCTACTAAGCAAGTTTAGAGCTGTCTTCTTATGTGTAGCAAATGAAGGATTTATTTTTTTCAATCAAATATTTTATAAAGAATTGATTCCAAATTATATGTGGATGGACAAGCTCATATATAACTTCATCAAATCTAACTCTTTCATGCATATCTAACTTTAATATAGAGTGAAATATGTTTCTAAATACAGGTAGTACTTAAGAATGAGAGTCTCACCTTTGTAAAAGTTTTTTTAACTCTTCGGCAACTGGTTTCAAACTTAATCTTTTTTTTATTTGCCCATCTGGTCTTCCGAGATGACTCATTAAGATAACACACTTGGCATTATTATCAAGACAATACTTAATACTTGGAAGTGCAGCAACTATTCTAAAACAAAGGAAGATTATTAATAAAAAAGTTAGTTCAACTAAATACAGGAGCTGAAAATGGGAGCTACCTTAAAACATGATCAATGTTTATGTTAAGTGTTTAGGGCGGTAGAAGTAGCTATATTAAAATATAGAAGCATTACTAATTGCTAGACTGAAAATACTAAATAAATAATTACCTTTGATTACTTGAAATGCTGGTCTCACCTTTCTTTAAAGGGACATTAAAATCCACTCTATAAAAAATAGCTATATTTTTGAGATAGTAGTGGCAATTAAAAAAGATGGTATTCAAAAATTATTATCAATACTTTACAAGTTAAATACTTTGAAGTAGTAATACTTAAATATATTATATATATATTTATATATCTATAATATTACTAAGCTTAATATGTGCGCAAGAAAGTGAAATAAAGACCTTTTTTGTAGCCTTTGCTTAAGCTTACTTCATATTTTCTTGCATTTTTTTAAAACGACAAAAATATTAATCGCAAACTCTGTTTTGATGGCAATGCAGTGGTTTTACAGGTTTGCAAACATAAAAAGGTTTGATTTAGTCATTATCACAGAATGAAAAGAGTTTTGCCAATCTTTTAATATGCATGCATTGATATATAAGTGGTAATGTTATAATAGTTAACATATAATATACATAATAGCTTATTCGAGGGTGTTCCTATGTTCTTAATTCTCTTACATTTTGTTTTTTGTCTTTATTAATTAAAAATAAAGCTGAAACCTGTCTTGACACTGCAATGTCATCCTACAATTTAAGATTTTCTTTATAATAAATTGATAGGAATAAATTAATTGCAAACAAGAACAAGAAAATCCTGAAATCGCAAACCTCATTAATACTTTTTTCCCAGTAACATCCAATTGACTTAAACCAGCTTTTTTTAGTGTCATGTTTCTTATTTTTAAACTCAAATCTGTAATCAAAAATAATAAAACATTAGTCATACTTCTTCTTTTAAACAACTACTTATATCAACTAATAATGATATTCAAGTTAAAGCAATACAATTATTAACATGTTGAAGTTAACCTTTAAAGGGCTTCTGGAGTGAGTGAGAATAATAATCAAAACATACCGTATATATCTTTCTTATCCTGCAACGTTAATGTATAAAGGAAGGACCACTAATGAAAAGTATAGCGTTTTAAAAAAGGTCTAGATTCATTACAATATATATATTTTAACTTTCATAATTTTCTTGGATAATCTTTAATTTTATAGCTATTATATCATCTCTTTTTCTAGTAGAGTAGGCTAGGCTAGTCAAACCCTCCATTTTGCTGTTTTCCTTTTTCTTCCAGATAATAAAGCCTATAAGTAACTTCAAAATGATTCCACAGATTGGTATTGTTTTGAATGTGGTAATCCTTATTTCTTTTTCTAAATCAAGAACGAGATCTAGAACCTTGTTAATAAGCCAGTTCTTTCGCCAAAAGAGATTGAAATTTATGATCTTAACAGAGCAATTGATGATCCAGATAATATATCTCTAGCTGAAAATATTATACACCTTGTGAAGCAAAAGATAAAGTTAAACTTAAAAA
This sequence comes from Aglantha digitale, assembly GCA_031471615.1. Classification (NCBI taxonomy): domain Eukaryota; kingdom Metazoa; phylum Cnidaria; class Hydrozoa; order Trachymedusae; family Rhopalonematidae; genus Aglantha; species Aglantha digitale. Next base: position 3,733 of record JAUELD010047424.1, on the reverse strand, counting down.
CAAAATTTCGTTTTTTCATTAAAATATTTCTTCATTGCCTTTACATATGGATGATTTGTGTAACTTTTTAGGATGAAAAAATCTTGCGGCAGCAATTTTTGGACAAGGCGAAAATAGAATACAAAAGATCAAATACCATTAGGTAACATTAATATTCTAGGTTACAAATTTGAGCAAACTCCTACTAAATCTTCGTATGGAGGTGTCTTACTTTACTTGACTAGTCTAAATTATATCCAAAGAACTAAGATGGATGAGTAAGTGGAGTGCATATTTGAAAAAATTGTTACTGGTTTAAAAGAAAAAAATATAATTGTCAGCTGACTATGACAGCACTCTCATATGGATGATGGAGAATTTGTTAATTTATACTCGTGTCTGATCTAATAACCAAAATCAATAAAGAAAATAAGGAAACTGTTTCAATGGAAGATTTTAACTTTAATTTGTTAAAATATGGCACATCTCAGATCACTTTTTGCCAATTTCTTGTTATGTCAATGAATTAAGAAAATAAAATAAATGTATTTGAAAGAATTTGAAAAATTTAAGAATTTGAAAAAACTTAAGGTTGATTTAACGTTTCAAGAGCTAAGTCTAATCAACCAGTGTTACAGGTTGAAAAGAAAAATAATACAAACCGACAGTTTTTCTTGTATTAAAAAGGTTTCAAAGTAAGAACTTCTTTAGTGAAGTCTATCAAAAGTCTATCAAAAAATAAATATTATTCACAGTAAAATGGTTGATCTAAAGTTCCTATTAGAAAAGAGTTCTACAATAAATTATGCAAAGATAATAAAACAGGATAACCAAATTAACAAGGTTGAGTAAAAGAATTATTTTATAGAAAATAAAGCAAATATGCTTAAAACCTGCAGTTTATACCAAGCAGTTTAGGCCATTTAGGCAGTTTAGGCCATGAAGATAAAATATTCACCAATAAAAAAGATATTGCTTACACTTATATATTGTTAATGTTGCAAAGAATATTTATGCCAAAGTTATTGGTTCGAAATGAAAGTTTCAACGATATTTAACCACCTCCATACAAGAAGAGTTTACAATGGCATCTACAACACCAGAGGTGAGATAGAAATTAAAATCAAATGGTCCTTTTAAGTAGACCACCAAAATACTCAAAGTGTGTAAGGAAGGACTAACAGACAAAGTACCCTAGAGATAATCAATATTTTATTTGAAACTGGATATATTTTGACGCTATTGCACTTTTGTACCCCCTATTTTTTTCGTCAATTCTGATAGTCCTTCATAGTCAGTTAACTAATTCCTTAGAAGAAAAAGAGTCTGTTGCTGAGATTACTAAAGATGAAAATATTAGTAAGAAGTCAGGAGAAAACAAACTGTCAGAACTTGATAAAATTGCAGTCGAAGTAGATTTTGACCAACATATAATTGGGAAATGCAGTATTTGTAGAGTTGCAGATAGTGAAGAAGATAAACACATGATTTTATGCTCCAAATGTAAAAAATGGATTCACTACAAATGCACTAAAGAGCCAGAATACTCGTTGGCTTCTTTTGCCAAATCTAGTAGACAATATTGGTGTGAAATTTGTGTACATGTACCAGAAAACTTTTGGAATAGAACAGTACCAGATAAGAAAACAAAGTCTGAACTTGAGTCAGTCAGTGAAGAATTAAATTTGAAAACAGTAGAGTTAGATATTAAAGATACATACAAAAAGAAAGCATTAGTCTTGCGAAATGAGTTAGAAGATTTAGAAGATTTAAAATCAAAAGTCAAAGATAACGAAAATAAATTAAAAAAATCCTTAAAGGATTTGGAAGAAGCAAACAGACAGGTAGCTTGTGAAAAGAAAAGAAATACTACTATAATGAAACAAAATGAAGAAATTCTAGATACAAGTAATAGAAAATTGAAAGAAAATAAAACACTCATAGCACAGAACAAAAGTAGCATTGCAATTAATAACAGTCTGCAACTAAATTTAGATGATGTAAAGAAAAAGTATGTTAGTGAAAAAGACAAAAATACTGAAAAAGTAAAAGAAGTTAAATCTTTGAAGACTGAGCTAAAAAACCTTGAAGATGCACTCAAAATCAGTAAAAAGCAAGCAAATGATGCTGAGGAAAAAGTAAACATAAAAAACTCTGAGTTAGAACGGCAAACAAAATATATTGAGGTACTGGAAGCTAATCATTCAAATCAAGTACTGAATAAAAAAGGTGAAACCAATCAAGTAACCATGGTGAGTAAAAGCGACATCAGAAATATAATTTCAGAAGTTACTGAGGAAAAGTTAAAAAGCACCAGCATTGATTTAAAAGAATTTATTTGTGCCAGAAAAATTATCCAACCAAATCATCAATATCAAACATCAGTAAAAGATCCTCCTTTTATTGATTATTGTATAACAGAGTTTCAACTTGGCAAAGATAAGTGTAAAAGCGGAACTAAATGCAAATTCTCGCATGCTATAGACTATAATAAAGCTGACATTTGTAAATATGAATATTATAAGGGAAAAGGCTTTTGAACAAATGGAGATAGTTGCAACTATTCCCATCATATCCCAAAACCTATGTACAAGAACAAAAGTAGTCCGAATGTATTTCACAATAAACAAAGACACAACAAAGATTACAATAAATCTGACAAAATAAGCCATAACCAATAACAGCAATCATCGAAAGTAACAAAGGAGAGTAATGTAAATAAAAACAACAACAAAAATATTGATTTTAATTCTTTTTTGTGCCAAATGAACTCAAAACAGCAAGACATTATCAAAGTAATCAATTCCCTCAGACATCTGAATTCAACTCAAGAACAGCACAGTCAGGTGACATCAAGGGTCAACCAATAGTACCCAGAAACACAGCTGCCAACAAACCATCATTCACCAATACAACAGAATCCCAGTGTACAGTATCAGCAAGTATACCCACTGTTCCAAAATTATACAAACTCTCAGCAAATGTATTGAATATTAGACGGGGGAAAAAAAAAAAGAAACTCTTAGTGTATATTATGTTAATATTAATCCTGGGAAAAAAGTTAAGTTTATAGACATTAAATGAAGACTCAAAACCTGATCTTATTGAAAGTAAACTTTAAAATACCAGGGTATACATTATTCATGAAAAGCAAGAATTCTATAAGTGGAGGACTGCTATGCGCAATAAAAGAAAATATTTCAACAAAATTTATAGAATCAACCAATATCTTAAATGAACGAATAATGAAACTTACTTTTAATACACAACCCAAAAACATCTCATTCATTCTACTATACCATCTGATAGAAACAAACAATTTGGTGATTACACATAATCTGAATGTAACTAAAGGTGTATGGACAAGAGTGAGCAACCAAAACGCACAAGAAAAGTCGATAATTGATTACCTATTCATTACCAGCAGACTGCAAGTAAGTATTACTCAGATAACAATAGATGAAGCCAAATTATTATGCACATATAAAATTAAAGCAAAAACTAAAGAAAAAGTCTATAGTGATCATAATGTTATAACTTTTAGTATATCAACAAAATTTATAGAGAACAGTTCCCAGAAAAACTCTCCAAGATCAAATTGGCTACTAACTAACTATATCAAAGTTTAGTGAATTAACTAGTACAACACCCAAATTTGATCACTGTTTCGAATTTCCAGACCTTGAGATAGAATATAATTCATGGTTTGAAACATTAAATTCTGTTCTTAAGAGTTGTTTTACTAAATCTACTT
>JAUELD010047413.1:0-10257 GCA_031471615.1 Aglantha digitale | reverse complement strand
CCTTCCTGCTGCTTATGCACACGTATTTTTCAGGTCCAGAAAAGTAGTACTTTTTAAACGTTTTCCTTTAACTTTTGGAGAACTCGATTTTCTTGGTCTTAATTTATATAATATTTCTTGATAATCATGTTGTAAGACTATCTGTAAGTCGTCCATGTGAACATTTTATTTTCCTTTTGGTCATTGACCTTCTATTGTACAATATGATTTTAATTGCATTTGGGAGATTTTTTAAAAAGTGCTTAATAGCAATTTTAGCATTGCTAGCCTAAAGCTCTCTCTCCTGTTCACCCTTTCCACCTCTACTAATACGATTTTCATAGTTTGTAACCTGCTTTCAACATTTAACTGCAAATCCAGGTAGGGGCAGCGAGAGTTCGTGTTTGAAACCTTGGTAGTTTTTGTTCTGACATTTAAACTGTTTTTGTTTGAACCAGAATGAATGCCTTGCTCGGTCATAACCCCTGGAATTAAGACTTTAAAATATCCAAATATAATTAATAGAATCTTAAATTTTTCCTGTGGTTAATCCATTCTGTTTTAGAGACTTATGCAGAGGGTGATCAAAAGTTAGAGCAACTATATATAGTCACCTCTCATTCCTCTTAAATCTTGTGACTTGTCTATACTGTGTGCAGGTCTTATCTGAACCTAGGCTTGATCCTTGGCATCACGGTTGTATGACTTCTCACTGCCCCCTTCCCCCAAACAAAGAACAAAAAAGAGAGACAGCCAACACATGGGTAGATAGCTCAGTTGGTGGAGCACTGGCAAGTAAAAGTGGAGGTCGAAGGTTCAAATCCTGTTCCATTCAATTTGTATTTGTTCACTTAATAATAATAGTAGTGGCTTCTTATGTAGAATTCAAATGTGTTACTCAGTGAGGCTCACTGTGCTCCAACATTATTACCCCTGGTCTGGGGGCAATTTATTTCATGCCTTAAACCATCTCAGCTCCCTTGGGTAATATACAGCCTGTGCTGCTAAACATGCAGCTCATCAAGCTAAACCAGTCACAAGGTCTTTACAGGCACCCATTTACTCCTGGGTGATGAGAAGCAATTACAGTAATGTGTCTTGATCAAGGGCACGTGAGTCATACCACAGACTCAAACCCACACCCTGATGACTTAACCACCAGAACTTGAGTCAGAACTTCACTAAACCGCTCAGCCATGAACGCCACATTGATTTATATTCCCCCATTTCAGTTTCCTCAGTAGTGTATTACTTAATGTCTGTTTTTTGGATCCCTAGATGCCCAGAGCCCAGACTGGAAGGACCTGAAGGCATTAGATAATAAGCTAGACAAGATGAGTTTTGACTTCTCTAAGAGCGAAGGCAGCGAGGACTATGAAGATGATTTCCAGAGGTAGGCTTGTTTTTAACTCTTGAGCTAGTAAGGATGGGTGACTGGAGTCGACAAGACTGAACCACAAAGTTCAATTTGGGTACAGGATTTCAAACATGTTGTAAGATGCATAAGCCGAAGCCAAGGTCTGAGCCATTGTTTTAAATTATGGCCTGTCTGTGCGGCACACATTAGCAAGTTTGGGTGGGTGACCAGAGTCGACGACTAGACTTACCCATAGTCAATCTAGATGTCACTCGAATGCTGGGTGGTTTGACAGGCTAGTCCAACTGGATCATTCTAGCCACGTATTTCAAATTTGGGAGTACTGTATATGTGACCCTTGTTTGTTTGAGTCAATTAGAATACGGGGAAGCGTAATTCTTCTGTCATGCTGTTTTATTCTCTGTAAAATGGTGAAGATAGGAAAACACGTTAAGTTAGGTTCTTGCACCAATATCAGATCGACTTTAGAATGTCTTATAACTATAAGATGCTTAGTATAAATGTTTGTCTTGGCAAAACACATTACTCTTTGACATAACTCACGAAATGCTTGAGAATTTCCAAGTAGCACAAATGTAAACAAGCTAAAGAAATACATCAAATCTTTCATTACTTAAGAGATGTTACTAACAAAAATATTTAATAACAAGTAAAACGTAAAGGGGTCATACCTTTAAAATTGTGAAGACAGGAAAACACTTTATATTTGGTTCTTGCAGTGTAATGTTGAGAACTACCTTGCAAAAGATTAAGTTGTCTTCCAATTCTTCATTTTTACAGGGCAGCTTAGTTCCTACGAGTCATGGCTGACCGGAACGTCCTCTTTGAGTCTCAGAAGGTAGTGATGTTCTTGGCCCACAATTATAAGATCACCCAGACACTCAAGGAGAACCTGACAAAGATTGAGGGGTTATGAGGAACTCATGATGGATATCATCAACCTGTGAATGGAGACTTATGAATCCCAGCAATCTGTGGCCTCCCAGTGAGAAGCATGTATTGGTTTTAAAAGGTAAGGTTGAACCTACCAGAAATACATGGGATGTTAAGGTCTTGCTTTTAGCATTTACTGTATCATTTGAAACCATAAAATTACATTAATTTGTTTTGAAAAATTGACCATGCACCAATATTTCTCAAACTTTATCGAATAAAGTAGTAGGGAAACTGACTGGGTAAATTTTCAAATGTTTTGGGGCAAAGACAAAATTGACTAGAGTAGGATTTGAACCAAGACCTCCAGATTATTGTGCAGGCGCTCTACCAGCTGAGATATCTAGCCATATATTGGCGGTCTCCCTTTTTGTCAATCTGTTTTTTCGGGGGTTGCCAGTCGGAAGCCGTCAACCTTTAACTGCTGTGTAGCCAGGGATCATACCCAAGTATCTCAACATTTCGACCTAAATTGTTTCAGTTATCTACTTTTTTATCACAAACTTAGGCCCTACAGGTAATGCGGGGCTTAAATTTGTTGGGAAAATCCACAAAACCACTAGGCTTGTAGTTAAAAACTTGTTCTGTACCTGAAATAGTTTAACAAGAGCTGAATCAAAATGCCAAACAATCTTTCATACATTTAAATATATAAACTGTTCACAATTGAACAGAAATTCTTTCTCATTTTGTCTTTTGGGTAAGTATCTTTCGATACTCAACAGAGTTGAAAGGTATTTATCAGTCAACACTAAACATCATTTGTTTGTTTTTACAAAAGACTCATAACAAGGTAATTCTATTCACTTGAAATTCACAAGACTGCAGTACTTTCCAGTAGTGAGTTTACTGGCCTGGCACTTAATTCTGGCCATATGTTTCAAGTCCTGCACTGCACTCCAACAAATGAGCTATATCCTGTTCTGGTAAATTTTTCTTTGTTCACCCCACAAGTAGAGATAAGATTTACCTAGTCAGTTTCCATTTTGATTTTCTAACTTAGTAATTTAATTGCATTAACCTTTTCTGCTTAGGATCTGACTGCTGTACAAATTGCTGATGCAAAAGAGAAGTTTGACTACTATGATAAGGTAAGGAAGCAGACTTTCTGCCTGTTCTCACCTATGTATACCATGCCTGATATAGGGGCAGAGGGTATCCCCTTCATGTTTCCATATTTTAACACTGTTTTCCTCTTGTACCGAAGTACTGTCCCTAAAATCCTCTGAACAATTCCTGAGATTCCAAGCACACAATGGGGTGGGGGTGGAACGATGCCCGATATCAAGCACCAAATGTACCCATGCATTCTAGCTATTGCCAAGACAAGCCTTTAACTTCACTCTTGAATCGGCCTCTGGCAATGTTCCTCTGGTGAGGGGCAGTTCTTTAAGGACAGTGTCAATTTGTCTTAGTACTTCCATAAAGTAAATTTACCAAGGCAAATTAGCAGGGGCACCATGGCAATTGCTGTGGGTGCCTAACTAGAACTCCTACTAATTATTAAAGCGCAGATCATGCCATGGTCTGCATTTTTAATTTATCCATGGTCCCTTACCAGAAATTGTTTATGCATTTTTCTCTGCTTATAAGCAGCTTTATGAAATTAGGGCCATGGTTTGATTTCACAAAGCACTAAGAATCATTGTAAGATGAGTTGTCAGTATTGCCGCAGTGATTTGTAATGTGACATCACACTGTTTAGCAGTTCAGATTGATACACAGTTAAGATCAATATTTAAGTCTTTGCGAAATCCGGCCAAGTACATGTGTTTGTTACAGCCATCGTGGAATAAATGTTTATTGACTTGAATGGATTGAAATTATTCAAAGTTGTACTGTTTGCTGAATGCTGGACAGTCACTACCTTTACTGCTTTCCTTGGCACAGTTTCATAAAGTTGTTTAAGCACAATAAAATGATGCTTACTTGAATATGGCTACCAGTCAAATTGCCATGTCACACGTATGATTTTTAACTGGTATCCTGCTCATTTCTGATTACCAGGAAATCATTAAGCAATATTTTTAAATTCCAAGTGCCTCTAGTGTCTATCTTAAGAGAAACACGTAGCAAAACACAAGCCTCAGGCGATTATGTAGTTTTTTGTCTCTTCTGTCTTTATAGTTCTGCCTCCTCTACTGCATTCCAAAAGTAGGCACCTCCTGCAAAAACATGGTGTATAATATTTACTCATTAAAAAGATGAGAAAAAGAGCTTTGAAAAAATAACCCTAAATAGGTCCTTTAACTATGTCTTTCACATCATTTATATCATTGCTGATGTTTCGGTTATGGTGTTTCCAGGCCGAACTGTCAAGTCCAATGGACTTTAGCCCAACAGAGTGTGGGTTCGATAACCAATCTTGACAATTGTGTCCTCAAGCAAGGCACTTAACCATTATTGCTTCATCCTTCAGCTGGGGCGTAAAGATCATGGTCCTGTGTGTTGTGCATTGCACACATAAAAGAACCCAGTACACTTATCGTAAAAGTGAAGGGGTTTGCCTTGGTGTTTCTGGCTGGTCTGCAGCAATATGTGCCACCTCACCTTGTGTACCTTACATTTTATTGTACTATGGTCTTATAAAATCATTCTTAACAAGCTCTCCTACCAAATGTTTCATTACTGCCCCAGGAGTGTCATTTATGACAGATTATAGCACATTGATGTGCCTGATTTTGGTGTTATGGTGTAGCAGTATCACACATTTGGTTTTTATTGTGTAGTGTACAGTTTCTGTCTCTACTCTCTTCTCGTTTTGTAGGAATAATAAAGTTAGAGCTGGAAGTAGCACCACACAGGCATGCGTATAAATACTCGGCTGTTTGATGTTGATGTTGTTGTTTACAGTTTCTGTCTCTTTTTATTGTTATAGGAACTTGCTAGAGTGATATGTGGACAATGAATTCAGAGCTGGGGACAGTGACTTTAGCAGTTGTAAGTAAAATTTAAATTATCTTGAAGTTTGACCTGGACACTAACCCGTGGGGTCACTTGGTTATAAACTATCCTGTGTCAATCACTTTGGATTGACTAATTATAGACTCACATAATTCTCATTTAATCTCAATCTATGGCTCTTTTACCCTGTCTCTGCACCAATCACAGAAATATTGAAGATTTGACCATGCTGGTGTGGCAGAAGACTCTGTCCCTCTGGAGACTCTGTCCCCCCATACGGCAAACTGGGTCAAACTTTTTTTCTCATTTGTTTTTAATCCTCCTCCAGCCCGTGTTAGTTTCCCTTAAGGATGACAGAATTTCCGATGGACAGATTTCCCTGTGACATCGGCACGATGAAGTTTGTTGATATTTGACCAAAAATTCAAACTCACAAAAGTATCACTTTATCCTCCATTCTTATGCTACTCCGTGGTCTAATGAATACACTTACATAAGATTGGTATGCCAGGCACACTGATCAGCTGAAGAGGACTTTAGAGGTTTTGAGAGAGTTACCGTTCATACTTTGACATTCAATTTATTGTAGTAACAGATTTTCATTTTCAACAATTTTCTTGTCCAGGTTGAATCCAAGAAGGAGTTTTTACGGTGATTCTTCTCAACAGTGACTTTGAAAATTCACAGCAAATCTGAAAGTTGAGGCCTTCACAACCTGTTTACCTACATGAGGGTTGAACTTCAATACACTGTGAAGGAGAAAGTGAGACAATCCATCACATGCAATCTGCAGCCACACACCATAAAGGACTGCCAACCTTTTTGTGCTAAGCATGAATGAAGTCACAACTATTGCTTACCCGGTGTCTGAAACTGGGCACTGATCTTTAATCCGGCTTTTGTGGATACCTGTGTATTTAACATTCAGCACCCAGGAGTCCAACCTCACATGTACACTCTTCAAAGCTGTCAAGTTTGGCCCCTGATTGTCAATCTGGCTGTGATGAACACCTCTGTATTTACCATTCAGCATCCAGGACCCCAACCTCACAAGCACACTCTTGAAAACTGTGAATTTTTGGTGTTGGAAACTAGTAAGAAGCAAGAAGGACAACATGTGCTGATGTATAAACAAATCATCCATAAAGGACTCTCCATAATAAGCAGTCACTTGGTTCAACCTTGAGTCCTCCAAGATTCAGACTGGACATACTATTCACATGACATCTTATGATGGGACACTGAAGTTGGCAGACAATTTTTGTCAGTAAAAAAAAGAATATACATTTTTTATATTATCAATCAGGCACTGACATGAGCTAATATTTGTTAACCTAAAGCTAATGGTTTCTTTTTCTGGAACATCGTTTGGTTCATTTATGATTTTAACCCCTCCCTCCCAGGTTAAATGAAACTGTCTATTGATTCATACCCCCATCGATTAGTTTATCAATTAGTTTTAATACTTGAAAGCAACGCTACATAAGTGGCAAAATTTTGCTTGAAAATGCAAAGCTACCCCCTTTTGATTTCATAATAGCAACCAAAACTTCAATTTTTATTTTAAGTTTTCATATGAATTAGCAGTAATTGAGAGAATATTAATTTCACTGACTTGTTTTCAACCTATTTTTTTATTATTTGTGGAATTTAAAAGCCAATATGAATGTTTGTAATTTACCAGTTCAATCCTTTAGATTTAAACAATAGTATGACACAAACAAATGAACACACAGGCACTTTGTTTGTAATCCCTCCATTAAGGTATAAAGTCAAGGGTATCCTTTGGCGTTTGGAACCATTTGAATGTTTGAATCTTATCAAACTGAGCTGTGAAAATTTCATTTCAAACGATGGTAGCATTTTTGATAAACATCAACAAATCTGCAACTCCCCTATCCTTCCCTGCTTTACACTTGGGTTTCAGCCATCTTTACAAATCAATGTCAATTCCACAATTGATTTGAACAATCAGTTTGGTTAGTATTAAATATTAAGTTGACACTATTATTACTATTTTTAAAGTCGTAAAGAAAGTCTGGAGGGCAAAATTAGTTTTATCTCATGGTATGTGGAAACTGTTGGTCATACTAAATAGATGGTATTCATTGGCGTGGCTTGTATCTTTTCTGCTGGACAAAGTCTAATGGGCTTTTATACCATGGTGAATTTCTCCTAAGGACAGGACAATTTTGCTTGAAAGAGACAGATTGCCAACCAAACTTCCAGGTGTTTTGTATATTAAATTATTTAGAAAATAAATTGATTAATTATTTTGTTCTTTTGACAGTTATTTTTTTTGACAGTTATTTGAAAAAGTCATTAAAAGTACATGCATTCGCAGGGACATGTCACATGACAAGTTGTCTGGTAATCTGTTTTCTTGTACCAAACCTGTTTTGACCTCGATAATTGTATTATCTTTGCAACATTTAGGCATTGACTTTGAGGGCATCAAGGCAAATGGAAACTGAGTTAGTTAACCCTCCTACTCTCCGGAACATTTATCATTGGTTGACCAATCATTTGAGACCATTCAACTGTTTGAATTGTGAACAGTGGCACAACTGCACAGAACTGTGCGCAGAAATAAATATGAAAAGCTGGCACATGTTATCGATCATTTACAATCACATATTGAATGGTCCCACAGTAGGAGGGTTAAATGATAATCTTAAGAACGTAACGGTTCTAGTCATACTATTACAAACAGATTACACAGCATGGTTTCCTACTAAATTACCAGATGCAGTGTCAGAGGAGATAGGATTAATTTATAGTAAGTCAATTAAACCAACTAAACAATCAGCTTGTTATATATGCAAGTCAATTAAACCAAAATGACAAATTAACTTGTTGTAGTAAGTCAACTAAACCAAATGAACTCTCAATTTGTTATATGCAATGCATTTGGAACTAAATGAGGTTGAACCAAATAAACCATCAACTAGATCAATATTTTTATGAATCCATTCTCTGTAATCATTGGTGTCTGTCAGTCTTTCTCATTAGGCTTGTTTGGCAAGTTCACTGATGAACTAGGACTGAAATCTTCTTTACAATGTGTTTGCTAAAGGCACAGTACACGATTGGTAATGACTCTGAAAATTAATGGCAATAAAAACTTACTTGGTGAGAAGTGACATTTTCACAGGTTAGTTTTATTGTATGTACCTACATTTATTAGGATTAACACAATCAGTAGGCTCCAATTACCAAACGTATGCAGCACCTTTAAAGATAGTTTCAATGTAAAGATGATTCTACATTTCTGAGAATAACATTTTGCACAGCAACTTAATAAGTGTACCCGAGAAATAACAAGTCTTGTGCCCATTCACAACACTTTGGGGATTGATTGGTTTTTAAAATTTGTTTCGGGGTTATTAGAACTTGCACGAACTTAATGACTTCATGCCTAACATGTTCTAATCTAAAGTGGCCAGTAACAGTTCAGCAATGGAGTCAATCTTATGCAAAGTGTAATGTCACAATACAAATCATTATGGAACTGATAAGTCATCTTAAGATGAATCCTAGAGCTTCGTGAAATCCAGCCCAGGTCTCAATTTCACTTTCTTAGCAATTAAGATTGATTCGCAGCTCAGCTCTTTGTGAAATTTGGTCCAGGCATTTCACACCTAGGCAACTTGGAGGAAACCAACTGTCCTGCATGCAGAGAGAACACCTTGGTAGCACTTGAAACATTGTTCTGCCATTGTCTTATGATCCTTGAAAAAGTAAGAAGGAAATTAAAATGAAGATTAGCTGAAATTGGTTTCCTGCTTAAATTGCTGTGGTGTGACATGACCCTTGAAAGCGGGTTCATGGTCAATGCAAACATCATGACGTTGAAATTATAAAGACTTTGTCAGTGCTGTTCTCTGAATTACAGTTTACAAGTCCAATTTCTTTAGTTGCATTCACCTTTGCGTCGAGCACAAACATTCCCTTCACAAGCAAATCATGAGCACAGTAGGCCTACCAGACAATGCAAAAAAATAATTCTAGGATAGCAATGTTTCTTGTTAAGTCATTGGTAGAGAGTTGGGTAAAGACCACACGGAAAGAGAAGTTACATTCATTAATATTAACTTCTCTTTTTCTGTTCTTAACAAACATAAAGCAAACTTGCTTCAGTTGGCCCGACTGTGTTCAAAAGCTGTCCAAATTACCAAACTTTGAAATTTGATGTAAAACGAATAACATTGAAAATCTGTCATGCCATGCATGGACAATATACACATATATTACAGGCAAAATTGTTTGCGGATTGATGATTGACTAAACAATGGACTACTAAAGAGTTAATGTAGAGAATTTATTTTTAGTTAATTTACTCATCAAGTCAGGGTTAAGGGTTAATGACCGTTTGGTAAAGAGCAGTGGAGAGTTATTGATACTTTAAAAACATTATTAGAAATGACTCCCTTTGAAGTATTGTGGTTTGAGAGTAGAGAAAGAGAACAGTTTCACCACAAAATTTGAATCGTTTGCAAAAAGGCTTCAGGCATGACGCCTTTCTCGGGCATCTGAAAGCTCACAATTATATGCAACAAGGGTATGCAACAAGGGTATTAAATGATTTCATCTTCGATGACCAATTGAGCCCAAAATTGTTGTGGGAATCAGGCGCGGAACAGGTGGGGGTGTGTCAGGGCCCCCCGGGTAAAATTTGATTAAATTTTTTATTTTTTTATTTTTTTACTTGCTGCCTGCTTTAAACTTAGCCTAAAGTGTGTATGATGTCTTTTCCCCCAGCGGCAGAATGGATTTCTTTTTCATCCTATGCCTATCAAATTTGTTTCTTTCTGCCAATGAATCTTCATGATATGTCACTTGTAATTGCTTAGATTTGCACGATAACATAAGCGTCGGTCTGGCATTCACGTGTAAAGACTGAACTAAGCTTGAACTATATTTTTTGAATGAATATGCATGAAACCAGATATTGCAGCGACCAGATCCAAACGCGAGATTTGTTGGATTAACATTTTCTTTGAGTAAAATTAGAAGATTGGTAAGGATAAGGAGAGCTCAAAAAGTGTTAATTTCTTGGTTTC